>JAXGGA010003005.1:0-110475 GCA_038373865.1 Uloborus plumipes | reverse complement strand
AAATCCCTATAAAAGCTATGATTAAACTTTGCGTTCGCAGCGCCCCCTGAAGATATTAACCGATTTTTCTCAAATTTTGTACAAAAGCTAACTATCACCAAAGACAACTTTTGACAACTATTAGAAGTTTATCTGAAAAACTTTTTATTTTTCGCCCCACCCTAACGTCCAGGGCCCGATTAACCCGTGAAGTTAGAGGAAGCTCTGTCTCATTTTGAGGCCCTCTGCTTTTTGAGGCGGAGGCAGGGGGGGGGGGATTTCTATACTCATGAGCAGGGCCACCGAGAGGGGGGGGGGCAGCAAGGGCAAACTCCCCGGGGCCCGGCTCAAGAGGGGGCCCGGGCTGCTAGTTAAAAAAAAAACAGTATATTTGGTTAACTGAACTTCATTTTTACTTTCTTCTATATCTAATATATAGAAGAAAGTATTGGTTTCGTGAAAATTTTCGAATGTCGAATTTTGACGGATTTGCACGTTTTGAGGTGCGCTGAGTCCATTTCGACCATTTTTGGAAAATGTCTGTCTGTGTGTGTGTGTGAGTCTGTATGAGTGTGACCAGTTTTTGTGGCCGCGTTAGACCAAAAACTACTGCATGAAATCGAACAAAAATTTTTGCACATATGTACCACCATGTGAACTGGTGCACCTGACTTTGTTTAGCGAATTCCTCCAAGGGGGGTGGAGCAATCGCACGTGTTCTGCGCGTGGGTGATTGCTATATCTCAGGAAGTAACAGGCGGAATCAAACGAAAATAGGTCCATAGGTAGACCCTACTGAGTGCAGGTGCTGATTCAATTTGAGTGTCAATATCTCGAAGGGTGGTGGAGCAATCGCACGTGTTCTGCGCGGGGGTGATTGCTATATCTCAGGAAGTAACTGGCGGAATCAAACGAAAATTGGTTAATAGGTAGACCCTATTGAGTACAGGTGCTGATTCAATTTGTATGTCAATATCTCAAAGGGGGTGGAGCAATCAAAAGTGCTTATTTTGTCATTGCACCTACTGTATCTCGAGAAATATTGTTGCTATTTGAATGAAATTTGGAATAACACTAACCCAATATGGAAGCAAGCATCGATTAAATTTTGGCGCCAATCGCCCCAGGGGGAGGGTGGCTTGATTTTTGCGCTTAGTCAACAATGCTAAAAATTAATTCATTAAAAAATCGCTTTCGCGCTATTTAATTATCAAAACAGCTGAAAACTTTCAATGATTTGAAATTTTTAACTGTTGCCAATTTCTTTTTACTAACAAATAAAATGTTTGCAATTAATCTAAACAAGGCTTTTGTAAGGATTTCCAATTTCGCTCATTGATTCTGCATTTGCAGGGTTATTACGGTAATTGGGAAATTGGAGCTGTTTCCAATTATTCGGGCGAGTACGTATTTTATTTTGTAACTGGAATTCATAAGATAGATATACAAGAAAGTTTCGTAACGGCCACGACAGCTAGTTGTGTATGCAAAGCAAAAACATCTCGCATCTACATGCGTCCACAGCAACTCAACGAGTGCTTGTAGCCCAATGCCTTAGTATGAAACACATAAAAATATAAAATTGGAAGAAAAACTAGCAAATACGAAATACTATTATTTTTCTTCTCTGCACCGAACGTAAGTTGTCTTAGTATTGAAGAATTTTTTTGGAAAGGGGGGGGGGGTGCATGTCAGTACTTTGCCCCGAGGCCCCGGTAAACCTCTCGGCGGCCCTGCTCATGAGACATTCAAAAACGAATCTTGCTAAGAGTACATATCATTTCTAAGAGCTGCCCAAGCAGAATTCAGATTAAAGTCTGTCCCCTTCCTACATCACTAATATGTAGAAGTTACATACATAATACACATGCATACATAATACATATTGCCATTCTATGATTTGATGTTAAATTAAATTTATTTCACAGAATTAAAACATAATAAAAGTACGTTGTAAAAAAGTTGGGTCAAATCCCACATTTAAAAATAGCTTGTGGTGGAATTAATGATTTATGAAATGTGTCTTCACTTTTAAAACTTTCCAGAAAATTTTTATTGAACCAGTTCTTATGTTTAAAATTACCTTTAGATATGCATTTAAAAGCAGAAACTAGAATTTCAATCACAAGTTTTCAGTCATTTTTGGGCCCCCTGGAAATTTTTAGGGGAAGCTTAAGCTTCCCGTGCCTTTTGGGTAATCAGGCCCTGATGACGTCTCAGATTTTTAGCAAAATAATACCAAACGTTTATTATCTTATTGAAAGACCAAATCCAGAATGTTTGTTCTAAAATTGAGTTGTTTAGTTTTTATGGATCCCTGAAGGTGAAGGTGCGGCATCAAAAATTAAGCAGATTTTCAAGACATGGAAGTTGCTGTGAGCCAAAACTCTTACCAGGAACTAGTGAACTCCAATTTTCTTTTTGTATATGGAATACAGAAGGCTCAAACTTTATAAAATGAATGTTAAATTTGAGGTAAGTTGTTGCCGTAAGGTCAGTAAAGGCCCTCAAAACAAGGCATTTTTGACGTTTTTTAGCGTTTTTGAGGTCCAAAAACAGCTTGTACATTTCAGTTGCTACGGCAAAAGTAGTGTCGTTTGAAAGACCAGTGTAAGCACTTTAAAATAATGTACAGGGCGAGGACTCAGTCACCTTTCTCACCTTTAGTCACCTTTTGAAAATTTGGTCACTTTTTGTCACCTTTTGGAATTTTTGTCACCTTTTTAAACCTTTCTTGAAATGTGTTTTAGGAAAATCTATTTTTGATAAATTAAATTTTTGAAGAGTCTGAATATTCTTTTCCTTGCCTGAAAATAAATGGAATTTTGAAAAAAAAAAAAAAAAATCAGTCCTTTCAACCATTAAAAAAAATGTTTCAACTGTGTCATCATTTACAAAACAAAGCCTTTAGAAGCAGCTGTTTAAAAGTTTCAAAAAACAGGTGCGTATTTTCCAAGGATACTTGGCAGTTCTTTTTCGTTTTTTTGTTCGTGAAACAAAATTCGGTTGGATTTGCATAGGAATGGGATTTTCACTCATTCTCTATTGTCAATACTTTTTAGTGAACATCTTTGTATTTACAGAGAAACAAGGGAAAGAATGCGGATGATTTTGCAATGAGCTATTAAAAATATGAAAAAAATAAAATATGTTCACTAAATACATCGTCATTATCTTCACTTCATAATTTCAGGTATAAATTTAATTGATATTTAAGAAAATTCTTTGAACATAACTAGGGGTGATTGTGCTCTAGTATTTAATCGGATTTCCGGTATTTTCATGATTGATTCTAGTATTTTCATGTTCGAAAATACCCGAAATAAAATATTTTTAACTATGCTTTTATCTTCCCACCTCAGGAATTTTTTTGCATTTTCGAATTTCCGATGATTATACCGATAATTTTCAAAAATATTCATCGAATATAAGTTTAAGATGCCATTCTAATTGTTTTTTTGCTTTAATAAATTATCTTATTTTTTTTTTTTTTTTTTTAATGCCTTCATTTAAAAAAAAAACGAGAATCGAATTTTTCTCATTTTTGATGCTTATTATCCTTAGTTAAGATAATAAATGAAATATATTTATACTAAAAAATTACAAATTTAAAATATTCAAGCGAAATTCTGCTTCTTTTATGAAAATCAAAATGTCAAAGTTAAAATTTAAAGATCTGATTAAGTTTTATTTTGCTTCAATTATGTGGATAGTAAAAATAGTATGTTTATCGTAGAGCTTCTGATTATAATCTGAAGTAAGTTAATTTGATTTATTTTCTATGCCATTTTCATACTTTTAACGTCTTAATTTTAAAAATTGCGATTTCCTTGCGTCCGCTGTGAGAATCATATTTCGCATTTTCGATGTTGAAAGGCAAACAAATAGTATTTCTTTTTTTTTATTTTGTTTAAATCATTAAAATAAAAGTTTTAAACAAATTCCACGCTTTTTTATAGTGTCAGATGTTAAAAACTTAAATGCTGAATCTGTGGCTGAATTTTATTTTTGTTTCATTTATTTAAGTTTTTTAACACATATCTTTAAATAGTATTTTAAATCAGCATTAATAAATAGAAAATCTTTGACTCAGGTCATATTGTACTGATTAGGAAATTTATGGGTACTGCATCTAGATCAATTCTTTTTCATATTTTCAGTGACAAATGCAACTTTCATTACTTTATAAATATTTTCGCACAACAAACAGTAATTCTGTTAGACTTTTGATTTCTCCTTAAAATATTTTTCTGGGGATAATTTGTTCAACACCAGTTAAAGAGTAACTTTATTGTTCATTTACAGTTTAATTAAATGCATACACAATATTTTGACTAAAAACTATTTGAAACTATTTGAATGTAGGAAATGTGTTAGTTTATGAAAGGAAATTAATTATTATATATGTATGGTTATAAAATTAGGTGTGCTTAATTAATAGGGGCTTTGGTTTAAAAAAAAAAAAAAAAAAAACTCCCCATCCCCCACACACATACACATTTTCTCTTTAAAACTTTCAGGTATTTTTTAATGAACTCGCAATCACACCTGCATAACATAGAGTTTACACTGAAAGTTTTTTGAAAATATGTCCTAAAATGTTTTATTTTGTCCAGCTCTATCATATTCATGTTCAGAATCTAAGTCTTTTGAAATAGTATGTAGGCTACTTTGGTAAAAGTCAGAAAAATGGATAATCGTTTTCTGCTTTTTCATTTCTTAACAAATTACTTTTTTGTCACCTTTTAGTCACCTTTGTTTTAAAATTTGTCACCTTTCTCACTTTTTTCAAAGACCATCAGCAGTCCTTGCCCTGAATGTATAAATAACCGAGGAAAGTTCACCGTCCTCGGAAACCGAGGAAAGTTCGTCGATCATAATCAGTATAGGGGGATGATTGGGATGATTTTGGAATAAAAAGTTCATTCACACGTGTTCATTTACTGGTCAGTGACCTGAAATGAAAATAATAGTTTCCGAGAAGAGTAGAAACTTGAACCACAAATTGTACTTGTATCCTTTCTTCACAAAATGTAGTAAAGCATCAAATAAATTTCTATTTTCCCTTTAGAAAAGTATCAAGCTTCATTTTAAACGGAAAATATGTGGTACTAGCTGCGTGGCCCGGCGTTGCACGGGCTGTAATGTAGTGAAGGCAGTTTGAGAAAACTACTCGCCACCAAGGCGACTCGCCTTTAAAGTAATGAGGAAAGTTTAAGCAGTTTACTCGCCGTCAAGGCGGCTCGCCTTTACAGTAGCGAGGAAAGTTTCAATAAACTACTCGCCGCCAAGGCGGCTCGCCTTTAAAGTACCAAGGAAAAGTTTAATAAACTACTCCCCGATAAAGCGGCTCGCTAAAAAGCTTTCCTGCATCAAAGAATCAATCGAATTATTTGCACATGCTTCCTCAAAAATAAAGACGATGTCAAGTAGCGCATGCTTAGCACTCTCCCTAAATAACAAATAAAATTCCTTTCCAAAAACAATTATTTCCAAACAGCTTTCTTCCTGTAAAATTAATTGCAAAATTCTAAACGAAAAAGTTCTTTTAATAGTTGGATCGCAGCCAAAAAAAGCCCCTTCTAAAAACAGCAATTGCAATTTTATTTAAAAACACATTTTCAAAATGTTACCAGAGAAAAAATATGTCATTAATAATTAGAATAAAAACAATTGTTAGAACTTTGTTATAACACGTATTCAAAATGACAATGGAAAAAAATAACACTCTTTCATTTTAAAAAGTTCAATTTAATTAACGTTTTAATTTAAAATCGCAACGGAAAGAAATAAATATCTTGGAATTTTAAATAGTTCAATAATTGAATTAACGTTTTAATTCAAAATGGCAGCGGTAGGAAATAAATATCTTGGAATTTTAAGCAGTTCAATAATTTAATTAACGTTTTTATTCAAAATGGCAACGGTGAGAAATAAATGTCTTGGAAGTTTAATCATTTATTAGGCTTAATCGCTTTAAACTTGACTACTTATTAATTGATATCTTCGCTAATTAAAATCGTATAATTATATCAATTGAAACTAATGAAGCCTGAAAAATTACCTATCTATCGGTACCTGGTTCGACTTTCAGTTCATTGGCGTTCAGGAGAAAGAAGCGTGACATAGATAGATAGTTAGAAAGAAAGAAAGATACATACTCAGTTTTTAATATAAGTAGACTAGCTGCGTGGCCCGGCGTTGCAAGGGCTGTAATGTAGTGAAGGCAGTTGGAGAAAACTACTCGCCACCAAGGCGACTCGCCTTTAAAGTAATGAGGAAAGTTCAAACAGTTTACTCGCCATCAAGGCGGCTCGCCTTTACAGTAGCGATGAAAGTTTCAATAAACTACTCGCCCCCAAGGCGGCTCGCCTTTAAAGTATCAAGGAAAAGTTTAATAAACTACTCCCCGCTAAAGCGGCTCGCTAAAAAGCTTTCCTTCATCAAAGAATCAATCGAATTATTTGCACATGCTTCCTCAAAAATAAAAACGATGTCAAGTAGCGCATACTTAGCACTCTCCCTAAATAACAAATAAAATTCCTTTCCAAAAACAGTTATTTCCAAACCGCTTTTTTCCTGTAAAATTAATTGCAAAATTCTAAACGAAAAAGTTGTTTTAATATTTGGATCGCAGCTAAAAAAAGTCCCTTCTAAAAACAGCAATTTTAATTTTATTTAAAAACACATTTTCAAAATGGTACCAGAGAAAAAATATGTCATTAATAATTAGAATAAAAACAATTGTTAGAACTTTGTTATAACACGCATTCAAAATGACAATGGAAAAAAATAACACTCTTTCATTTTAAAAAGTTCAATTTAATTAACGTTTTAATTTAAAATCGCAACGGAAAGAAATAAATATCTTGGAGTTTTAAATAGTTCAATAATTTAATTAACGTTTTAATTCAAAATGGCAACGGTAAGAAAAAATGTCTTGGAAGTTTAATCCTTTATTAGGCTTAATCGCTTAAAATTTGACTACTTATTAATTGATATCTTCGCTAATTAAAATCGTATAATTATATAAATTGAAACTAATAAAGCCTGAAAAATTACCTATCTATCGGTACCTGGTTCGACTTTCAGTTCATTGGCGTTCAGGAGAAATAAGCGTGACATAGATAGATAGTTAGAAAGAAAGATAGAAAGAAAGAAAGAAAGATAGAAAGAAAGATAGATACTCGGTTTTTAATATAAGTAGATAATTGCTTATATTAGGTACAGTGAACTCTCACTTATGCGCCGGCCCAAGGGACTAACAGAAAAGGCGCATAACTGAGAGAGACGCATAAATGAACAAGTCTATTTATAGGTCTAAAAGAGGAACATATTACTATGGTTTGGCAATAACTGTAACGTAACTACAATGATAAAGATAAAACAAAAATTGTAGCGTACCTATAATCACAAACTGTTCACTTTAAAATGATCTATAATAGATAATTGTCCCTTTCCGAGCTCTAGTTGGTGAAAAAAAAAATGCCTTCCGTGAGCAATAAAGGCGAAACGTCAAAGAAGAAAGTGAAGAAACATGCTTATTTTTTTTTAAAGAAAGTTAATTATTTTTTTACATTTAACGAAAATTTCGGCGCATAAGTGAAATACTTATCTTTAGAGCGACGCACAAACGAATGATATTATCATTATTTTTCTATGGGATGTGCTGGTACCTTGGAAAATCGTCGTATAAGTGAAAAAGGCGCATAAATGAGGCGGTGTATGTGTGAGAGTTCACTGTATTACAGAAATTATTTCGCAATTGCACTAAAAACATTTCAAAGCGACAACCCCCTCAGCGGCCAAAATATATCACGGAACGAAGAGGTGGGTACTAGAGTTTTCAAACTCTTTTTTAACCCATTAATGCCTAGCGTCCCTTTTTAGGGACGGTCCGAAAAGTGTGTCTGAATTTTCCAAAAATGAACATTTCAACCAAATAATTGTGTTCAATTATTACTTTGGTATTGCTTCAATTCCGTATTAACAGATTGCAGCACATAACCGCTGTAAAGTGTGATCTGTAGCCATTTGATTATGATCTTTATCAAAAATTACATCGTTCGCAATCTCAAGAACAAAAAGCTAAGTTTTTAAAGTTATTAACAAGTAAATCTATCTGTGTTTGATATATGTGCTACTTTGATCGATGTTTTAGTTTACCTTTTTTTGCAATTTTGTAAATTTTAAATTTTTTTAGGATTTTATAGCAATTTAAGAACGTCCCTAAAAAGGGACGCTAGGCACCAAAGGCTGCATTGTTTAACCGTTGCTGATTTCTTGCTTAGAATCTATAATTTATATCAAAGAAGTTAGTAAATGTTTTTAGACTGAAAAACAGATAATAATTGTCATTTTTAAAACTTATTTTATTTTCAAAATCTAATTAAATTAAATTAATTAATATATGTAAACTTAATTATACAATGTTCTTAAATATTTTCTCTTTTTTTTTAATTACAAAAAATACTCAAGGTAAATTTTGAAAGAAAGCTATTTCAAAAATGTAATTCTTTTAAACACTAATTATTCCTTATATTTCATTACTTTTCCATTATGCATTTAGGTGTTTATTATTGTTTAGTCTGACTGTTGGGGGGGGGGGGGAAGAAGCCCTAAGCTGTTTCAGAAGCTTAGCATTTCACCTTGATGTGAAGAATTCAAGGATTGCATATGTGTCTGTTGTTTGGGAAAGGGGGGGGGGGTTGCAGATTTAATTTCAGAATTCCCTGAGCATGCCAATTTTGATCTGTACTGTGAGAATTTATTTACTTCTCTTGCGCTCCTACGTGATTATTTGTCTCAGCAAGGTTTTGTGCAAGAATTGGATTAAAAAATGCTCATGAACTGAAGTTACGTTGTTTAAAAAAGAAAAGAGAGGAAGTTTTGAATAAATGTCGATGACAGGTAAAATAATATTACGTTGATTCGGTGGAATAATAGCAATGTCATAACTATTGCATTGAATCTTCATGGAGTTTATCCTATTGTAAAGGCTAAGCGATTGTCCAACAGCGAAAATAGTCTAAGATCCCACCGCAGTTTATCTACACTCATAGCGTACACTCACGATGTATATTTCAAATTAAAGCTGATTTTTTTCTGAACGTGATGCACTATGTCCGCCAGTGTAAAAGTGCCCGAAACCTATAGGCAGCCTGGCCTAAACAGGTCACATGAATGTAGTATTTCTACACTCATAGCGTACACTCATGACTCATACATCAAATTGAAGCTAATTTTTTTCTGAACTTGGTGCACTAAGACTGCCTATGTAAAAGTGGCCGCAACCTCTAGGCAGCCTGGCCTGAAGTGTAGGGTCCAAAATTTCAAATGGTTATAAAAGACGGAAAAATCGGTCGATTCTTTTGCTTTTTTTACTAAAATTATTCTTAATGTGAGTACTTTTTCGGAAAAAAATTGATGAACTTAAATTTCAAAAATTGCCGATAGGGGGCGCTTTAGACTTTGGAGCTAAAAACAACTACTTTTTACCGTTTGTTTTCATATTTTCGTAATTGATTCAAGGAGTTAAAACTCTAACTTAAATTTTGAGCCCAAAATATCAACTAATTTCCGGTTTTTAGCAATACTCGGACCAAACGTCAAAAAATGTGTTTTTCTGCTTTTCAACTAGTCCATTCATGTAAAAAAATTATTAAAATCACCTGATAATGATAAAATAAAATCAGATGAACCCTTTCGTACCTAAAAAAAAGAAAAAATAAATTCTTTTCCAACATTTTTTTTACCCAGAAATTTTGTATTTTACAACTCAGAAAGTGTGCATTTAATTTTATTTTCACATTATTAGTATCGCCAGATGATTTTAATAATCTTTTTTACATGAAAGGACAAGTTAAAAAGCAGAAAAACACATTTTTTGACGTTTGGTCCGAATATTGCTAAAAACTGGAAATTAGTAGATATTTTGGGCTCAAAATTTAAGTTAGAGTTTGAACTTTTTGAATCAATTACGAAAATACGAAAAAAAATTGTAAAAAGTAGTTTTTAGCTACAAAATCTAAAGCGCCCCCTATCGGCAATTTTTGAAATTTAAGTTCATTATTTTTTTTCGAAAAAGTACTCACATTAAAAATAATTTTAGTAAAAAAAGCAAAAGAATCGACCGATTTTTCCGTCTTTTATAACCATTTGAAATTTTGGACCCTAAACTTCCGGCCAGGCTGCCTAGAGGTTGCGGCCACTTTTACATAGGCAGTCTTAGTGCACCAAGTTCAGAAAAAAATTAGCTTCAATTTGATGTATGAGTCATGAGTGTACGCTATGAGTGTAGAAATACTACATTCATGTGACCTGTTTAGGCCAGGCTGCCTATAGGTTTCGGGCACTTTTACATAGGCGGACATAGTGCATCACGTTCAGAAAAAAATCAGCTTTAATTTGACATATACGTGATGAGTGTACGCTATGAGTGTAGATAAACTGCGGTGGGATCTTAGACTAAAAGAAAGTAATTGAAATTGATGAACCAAATAATATATATGGTTGCTCAATACAAACGTTGCATAGGGAAAAAGATCCCATGCATCAAATATCGGGAACTACCGGTGTTTGATCCACTCTAAAAAATGGTGGTAGCCGCTCTTCATTTTTATTTTAAAAGCTGCTGTACAACATGCATTGAGCTCAAGGGAGTTGAGTTAGGTATTACGGGGCTAGTTGTTATATTGTTTTAAATAAGACTCAGGTAAGATGTGCCCATTGTAGTAAAAGACCTTATCGGAATGCAGCAAATGCAATACGTAGGTTTGCAGAACAAATGTTTTGCTGACTTTCATACTCAACAACACCAATATTTCCTTGTTCTCTGAATCTACTTCCCAGTTTATGTCAATTGCTGCTTTTATTTCTTCTTATAAATTGTCATTTTCAATATTACATCGTAGGCAGAAAAAAAATTTTGGTAAAAAAGTATGTACCCTCTGGTGCTTAGCGTCCCTTTTTAGGGACGATTTTTCTTTCTTAAATAAAAATTTATTTTTTACATGATAATTTTTTAACTATTTTTCCTGTCCATTAAACACTATTTGTAACCAGTATACAAAGTATCGTTGAAAAATAAAATGTCAGGCATTAATGGGTTAATATTTTATTTGTACTTTTGAACACGTTGTCTTGTATTTTTAACTTCATTAACTGTACAAAGTTTTCGACTTCTTTTCTTACAAATTAAAAGTACTGCTAGATTAGCCTGCTCAGTGCTCACCACAGCCTCCTCCCAAAATCATTTAAATTTTCATATCTAGTTCACATAATGTAACTTTAAAAACAATAACATTGAAATTGACTCGAAGAAATTTGATGAAATTTTGAAATAAAGTTAGGAAAATTACGAAAATAGAGAAAAATAAATCGGCTTTCACGAAATTCATTAGAAGCTACTTCTAAAATCGAAATTGCGAAAGAAAAAGAAGTGATGAAGAAATTCCAATTTTAAAAATTATCACCACGAAGACTAATCGGCTCTGCCGATAAATCAGTAATCGGCCAATTTGCTTATCGGTGCATCCCTAGCATAGACGGCTCGTACAGGAGGGGTAGCCGGGACTGCCCCCCAAAAGAAAAAGGGCATTGCCCCTCATTTTTCACGGGAAAAAGTAGTGATCGAGAGAAAAATGTTTTTTTTTTGGATTGATTTGTTTCACCAAAACAAAGCTTAAAATTCCAAAAATCGGACTTTTTTCATGTTATTTCATAAGAATTTATGAAAATCAAACCAGCCAGGTTGATTTTTGAGGACATCTTCTGCATTTTTAAAAGTCAATTAAGCAGCAATGTTAAAATCCAATATTATAACCAAGTTAAAGCAAAAAAAACTTCAACGGCCCTGCATCGAAGTTCTCTCCCCCCCCCATTTATTTCTACCCCCTCTCCCGTATTTTCCTTGACCCCTCCCCCTCCCCCCTCTTTTCGGTGCTCCAGCCGCCTATGATCCCTTGAATGCAATAACGCTCTTCCAAAACCTTCTGATTCAAAATTTCTTTAATAACTATTTTCGCTTCAAAATCTTAACATTTCATTTCAACCTCACTGATTCTGTATGACACAACTCATGCCGTTCGTCCATCATTTCCAACGCAAGGTGGTTCTCTTAAGTCCAAAAAAGAGCCCCATTTTCCCGACGGGTCAAGCCACCGTGACGTGTCGTCTGTCGACCCCACTCACTGACCCGATTTGATTGTGATATCCTTCGATCTCGATCCTCCCCCGCCACGGCACATAATCTTCCAAAATCTTCTCTCGAAAGGGTAAGTACAAGATGTCTTTTTTATTCCGAACCGAAAGATGACATTCTCAAATGTTGCATACTTCACTCGCTTACCCTGTGGTTCAAGGGCCTATCGAGAAATTTTTGTAATGGGGGAGGGGGTCAGCAAGTTTCAATGACCAGTCTTATACCTTTTCCTTTTATAACATATATTGCACTGCAGCAAGTATTCTTTTTGGTGATGTATTAGTTAACTGGATATTGGATACCCAGTTATTATAGAAATTTATTTCCATGAAAATATGAATGTACAATTAATCGAATATCTGGCATACAATTAGTAATGAAATAACAGAATTATTATTGTGTAACTTAATAAAACGCTAATCTTGTTAAAATAATAAAATTTTTCTCTCTTTTCGTATTTAATGTGTTAAAAAAAAAAAAAAAAGGCATAGGATTTTGTTATGTTTTAAAAAAAAAACTAATTGCAAAGCATTCCTGACACATGTTTCGGGGTTACAAGGACCTCTTTTTTAATACAGAAGTGAGTGAGCTTATTATGGATGTAAAAATATCTGCAGCCATATTTGAATACCCGGTTTTGTGTCGAGTGGGCCGACTTGAAAAAACCCACCATGTCGGTAACATGGGTTTTTTCAAAATTTACTGCATATAGAAAACATTTATTTTAGACATAAACTAAAGATTACGAATATTTTGATCCATGCTAGGACTAGAAATTGGTATGGATCAATTGAGTTATAATATTTAGTTGGTTACAATATTTGATTTTTCTCAGCACCAGGTCCAGAAATTGCCATCTTCCTTCAATGACAACTTATTAGGTGCTGGAGTAATAAAAACTATATGTGAATTTCCCACTATTTTTTTTTATTCAATACTTGGAAGATCAAAATAATTACTCCAATCTATAGATTCAGTATCAATTTAGAATATAATACTAGCTGCCAGGGCAGCTAGATTAGCTTCCTGCGGCATGTTGATGCATAATGTCCAGCCGCCCTCCAACTTTTACCTCATTCTGATGTTATATTATTTGATATAATTTAATTTTAATAAGATTTCAAGACATACGACGTATGTGTCCCGCTAATGCCCCGAGCAGTTAGCTGCGTGGCCCGGAGTTGTACGGGCGCTTCGCGCCTTTAAAGTAGTTAAGAAAGTTTCAACAAACTACTCGCCGCCAAGACGACTCGCTAAGAGGCGTTTCACGCCTTTACTTTTTTCCTACATCAAAAAATCATTCGAATTATTGAAATGCTTCGAGCCTTCAAAATAGCGAGGAAAGTTTCAGCAAGTTTAGCTCGCTCAAAGGATAGAAGCAGACATATATAGACACTCAATTTTTAATATAGGTAGATGGCTTTTCAACTAATTATAATTCAAACGATTACAAGAAGCTAGCGATAAAAGTACTACGTACGTGGCCCGCTAATGAGTTTCATGTTTGATTCAGTTGAGCCTTGATTCAAAATTCTCATTATCATTATTATTACTGTTTCATAGCAACCACGTTTTGCAACAATGGATTTCGTATTTAATCATTTAGGATAAATCGCTTTAAATTTGACTACTTATTAATTGATATCTTCGTTAATTAAAACCGTATAATTATATAAATTAAAACAAAACTAATGAAGCCTGAAAAATTACCAATCTATCGGTACCTTGTTCGATTTTTAGTTCATTGGCGTTCAGGAGAAAGTAGCGTGACATAGATAGATAGAAAGATACTCAGTTTTTAATATAAGTTGTTCAATTTTAAAAATTCAGTATTGCAATGCTGTTTCCAAATTTGCGGATTAAGAATTTTTTTAGGAGGTCACAGAGACCTCTCTTCCAGGCGCCTCAGATTCCATAAAAAGTAAAAATAAAAATAGGAGCGAAATGTTTGAATAAAGAATGATAGCGAAATTATTCTTGGAAAAACACAAAAAACCCCGGGTTTTTCATCAAAAACCCAAAAAAAACAGGATATCATTAAAAACCCAGGCGGTCTGGGCTTTTTAAAAAAAATAGGTTTATCAAACCCTGCCTTTGACCCGCCCCTGAATCCGCCTTTGCATTGGTTTCCCAAAAGTGTGGTTTGCAAGCTCATGCCAGGAGATCCGTGGTGCTATCCTGCTGTACAAGGCCGTATCCAGAGGGAGGGGGGGGGGGCCGACGGGCCCGAGCCCCCCCCCCCGAAACCCGAAATATTTTATAATGTAAAACAAAAAAAGTTTTCCTTTTTTTAAAATTTAAAATAGCAAAAAAATTTTTTTTTTCCTTTTAACTATTAAAACAAGTGAAAATTTGAAAAAGTACAAAAAAAAAAAAAAAAAAAAGACAATTCAAATTCTCATTAGCTGCAAAACATACTTGAAAACAACTCTTATTAGCACTTAAAGGTCTCTTTCCCAAATCAATTCAGGCTCAAGGCAAGCTACTTGTCAGTTTGATCGGCGCTCCCCCCCTCCCCCATAAAACTTATACCACTCAGATTTTTACCTCCTAATCGCCGGGCCCCTAGTTTCCGACTAGGCTGAGATTGCCTCTCACCGCCCTGATTCAATTAAGAGGGTACTTTGTTGGTTCCCATTTATAAGCATTTGTAACCTTTGAGTAATTTTAATAGCTAAACATGTCTTCAATCAACAAGACCACACAAAAACAGATAAGTTCACAGACCCTCTGTTTTGTTGGACGCTCACCAATCTTAGACAAAAGTTACTTTAAAAAATTCCGTTTACAAATGCTTAAAAACCTTGAAAATTTTGTTAAATGTAGCTGTAAACCTTGAATTTTAAAGTTTCTAACACAAATGGCGGGGGGGGGGGGGAGTTTGCATCTAGTTGCGCGAAACTCAGCTCCTTGATTAAAAAAATATTCTGCGTAATACAAAATCATATTCCAGCATTTTTTGTAGCATATTTTCAAAAATAAATTTTTGTGACTCACATGTTTCATTTCTGACTATTCATTAAATACCTAATTCAGTATTTTAGAAGTTACTTTGTAATTGATTCCTTTATTAATATGTTAAGCACGAGAAAGAATATTACCCTACCTGTATTCTTTTTCGTTTTCTGCAGTACTAGTGATTGAAAAAGAAATTGTCGTTATAAGTATTTTTTAATATCTCTATTTAATCTTTAAAAGATGTGTCTTTCAAAGTTTTAACAATTTCGTAAGACTGTCCAATCAACTATTAAAACGTCACAGACTGAAAAGTGCAAATGAAATGCTTTAAAGAATTTTAACTGTTCTAGAGTCTTTGAAAATCATTAAATACCTTTTTGAAACTCCTTTAAAAGTGCTTCAATCCTATTTCTTATCAAATAATTAACCTATGAATTAACTAAATGGCCAGAATGTTACTCTCTCGTTAATTATTTTTTAAATCTCTACACTATTTCTGTTAAAGAATTTTATGTGTTTTATGCTATTGGTTATTATATGTTACTAAGTGCTGTGTCTGTCGGTGAGTTGGGGAACTGATAAAAAACTACTAGGCAGGCACGTGCCAACAGGGGGGGCAGGGGGTTTCTTTGCCCCCCCAGTCTTTGAAGGAGGAGGGGCAAATTTCATTTCTCGCCCCCCCCCCTAGTTATTAAACATTTGAAAAAATATTGGTGCGGATTTAATCGATAGCACCGCAATTCCCAAAAACATTTAACAACAGGCGGGAACGAAATTCTGGAAATAATGGCTCACTGCGTTCAACGACAGTTAATAGATGATTTAAAACAAAGTAATTTTTTGGGTATAATCATAGATGGTACGACAGATATTGCAGGAAACGAGCAATTCAGTTTGTGTGTCAGGTGGATGAATCCCGTCACATCTGAGGTGAGGGAGGAATTTTTGGGCATGTACTCCCCAAATGACACAAAAGCCAGTACATTGTTTCATGCAATTGAGGATGTGATGATAAGACTTGGTCTTGGTTTTGAGAAAGTAAGAGGGCACTGCTTTGATGGAGCTAAAAACATGAGGGGCCATATAAATGGTGTTCAGAAACTGATTCAGGAAGTCCAACACAAATCATTATTTGTTCACTGTAGCAACCATTCCTTGGATTTATGTCTACAAGAAGCTGCCCGGTCTTGCACTTTAATTTGTGAAGTCATGGCATTGGTGAAAGATGTTTCGAACATCCTACTATCTTCAGCTAAAAGAAAGCAAACATATTTGAACATTGTTCTCCCTCCATGTGACCAGGATAGTGAAGAAAAACAAGTGTCCAACCTCATACCCCTTTGCCCAACAAGATGTTGCATTCGCGTCACTGCGTTGAACCGTTTTGTTGCTAACTACGAGAGGGTGCTGCAGACAGTAGCAGCAATTTTAGACGAAAGAAATGCAGTTTCAGACGAAAGAAGAGCAGCTCTAAGGGGATATAAAAGACAGCTGAAAAAAGCAAAGACTCTGTTCGCGTTAATAGTAGCCAGTAGAATTTTTGCTCCTTGTAAGCAGTTTGCTAAATTTCTGCAAAAACCTGGCTATACTGTTACTAAGGCAATTACATGTGCCCAACTTCTGTCAGACACGCTTTTGAATATGCAAACAGAAGAAAATTTTGATTGTCTCTGGACAGAAACTAAGGAAACAGCGGAACTGTTAGGTTTGGAGCTACCACAGAAATCGCGAGAAAGAAAGGTTCCATGTCGCTTAGAGCACTCCAACGTGTCTGACAATTCAATTGCTGCGAATTTAACAGAAACTGTTAAACTCCGACAGTGCTTTTTCGAAGTAATGGACATAGTAATTGAAGAAATTAAAAAGCAGTTCCACCAAACCGGAATGATGAATATTGTTCAGCTAGAAGAAGTGCTGACAAGTACAGCAAGACGAAGTCCCTTACAAGAAAAATTGGGTGTCCCTGTCCATGCAAGTGACTTCGATATCGAAAAGTTAGAGGCCCAATTAATTTTGCTACCCGCTGTAACAAAGGGAGAATTATCTTCCTTTGATATTTGCGAAAAAATGGTAGCAGAATCAAGTACCGTTAGACAGCTACTGAGTGAAGTTTTTAAATTAGTTGAACTTATTCGCACCGTTCCAGCTTCAGTAGCATCGGCCGAAAAGTCATTTAGTTCACTTCGGCGAGTAAAAACGTATTTACGATCCAATATGTCGCAAAAACGTTTGACCCACCTCCTTCTGTTGACCATACACGAATCTCGTACTGCCAAATTGGATCTAGATTCCAATTGCAAGGAATTTATCTGCAGAACCGCCGAAAGAAAAAGCGTATTTGGCTTTTCATACCGTATTTTTCGCCGTATAAGACGCACTTTTTCTCCCCAAAATCGGGAGGGGGGGGGGTAGTGCCTGCGTCTTATACGGCAAATACAAAAGCGCCCTTTTTTCTAGATTTGCCTCCTTTAAAATTGGATCGTCTTATATGCCGGTGCGTCTTATACGGCGAAAAATACGGTATATCTGGATTTTATTTTTCCCTAAAAAATTAAGAAATATGGAATAAAAAAAGTTTGTGCTCCATTGGCTGATATTTTTTTCGTTTGCCCCCCCACTCTCCAAAACGTTGGCACGTCCCTGCTACTAGGTAACTATAGTGAAAACCGATGTAAGCAAGTGATAATGTGTTAATCTTTTTCCTCCCTTGTCCTTCCTCTCTGTCGCTTAATGTTAATCATTTGTTAAACTAAACATTTTTTTATGCTTTGATTAATCTTAATTTGCAAAGGACTGCAGAAAATTTATGAGATTGTTGTTTGCCTACTTTTTCAACATATTTTTGAAGTCCCAATTTCCCCATATAAGGCCTCAAAATGCAGAATTTTAAAACTTTTTTTCAAAAATTGCCCGGGGGAGAAACCCCCGGACCCCCTAAAATTACAAATATTCTACCCCACATAAAAGAGTTCTCATTGCATATCTCTCTTGATACCCCAACCCCCAATAAAGGTCAGTTCAAGAAAATAATAAGAATAAAGAAATGAAAAAAAAAAAAAAAAATACACATACGTACACATCAAACATCGTGGGGGGGGGGGGGGGGACTAGAAATAAGACTCATAACAAACACAAAAATGTATGTGTGTTTGAGCAATGTGCGAAAATGGGCCCCTCCCGAAATTTTTTTCTGGATACGGCCTTGCTGCTGTAACTTGAAAAATAATTAAAACTGAATTTGAAAGCAAATTTTGAACAGTTAAAAAATATAAAATGGGTGTCATAGAGCTGTATAATTTCTGGAAATTTTGAGGTGCCAGAGTAAAAACCTTTTTTTTCTGCTTTTTCTGGAAAAAATGTAAAAACTAAATTTCTCAAATTAAAATGTATTTAATCGTTACATTTTTTCAGCAAACATAAAAAAGCGTTAAATAGTTAAAGAAAAACTCTGTCCTTTATAGACTCAAAAACTACCCGTCGGATTTCGCTAAAAATTTCACAGTGTGTTTAGTGTTTGTGTCCTCATTGGGCACATCAAGAGACCAATTAGAAAAAAAAATCTAACAGGTAGTTATTTTTTTATTCCAATTTTAATTGAAACTTCTACATAAAATCTCCAACCGGTTTTCCAAGCTTTCATAAGGCTGCTCCCACGGGCTGCCAGAAAAAGGCAGAAGTCACCAAGTAATGCCTGACTAAAAATTTAAATATGGTTTTTGCCGCAAAAAGTTTAAAACCATCATCGTTGACACCCGTTGCAGGTTATTGGATTATGGCTTTTAACAAGTCCAATCGCCATTGTGAATAATAAATAGACTTAAACAAGCTAATTGATAACGGAAGGAAGAAAAATCTCCACAACAAAATGCCAGTTTTGTTGCAATGCAATTTTGTGTGTGAACGGCTTAAAAATCTGGCTATCCAGCCAGCGTCACTGGTTTCGTTTTCAAGGCGCGGTGTTTTTGCGCGTTGGTTTTTTAAAAAATGTTTACAAATCAGTCGTGTTTTAAAATTCGGCAATGGTGAATTTTTGTGTTTTGCAAGTATCTTAACACTATCTAATAGTCAAAGTAGAAGTATTTAATGTGTTGAAATTTCAATATTAGGGAATATTTCAGTAATGCGTGCACGTAATAAATTTACGGATTTTGTGCTTCATTGGCAATGAGTTGATCATTTCTTCTTCCTGCACACAAGCAATCATATTTGTTTTATACCAAAAATGGTACAAAGAAAAATTGTGGAAAAACTTTAAAGAAGTTGGGACTGGGGACAAAATATCCACAAAATGTCTTCCCGGCAAGGATCGAGTGAGACCATTGTGTATATGTATCGTTAATGAAACTTTTAAAACTTTAGTATGGCATCAGTTTTCACCACGTGCGGACGAAAAGTTCGAAAGTTTGTTTATTTATTCCCGGATTCGCTGGTGAGAAACATTTTATCTTGATTATTTAATTTCTTTTGTGAAAAGGTAAAGCAATTGTCTTTGCACATTTCGTTCAGAAAACAAGAATTTTGGTTCAATAGAGGGAGACTTTGTTATCGTGTGTCGAGGATTATTTGTTAATAAATAAAGTGAAACACTCAAACACAGTTGTTGACTTCGGGGAATGGGAATTTTCGTTTTTCGAAATATTTCTGCACTTAGTGATAATTTTTTAGACAACACTTATATTTTTTTGTGGAACATACTTTTAGTTGTTAATGTTTAAGAGATCGATTATCAGAAATTTCAATTTTGCAACGCTCTTAAAAAAAAATCACCTGTCAGAATTAGAAATGGAACCAAGCTTCCTCCAGGCAGAAGCTTCGGCCTGACCAAACTGAAGTTCGATTCATCTTGTAACAATTTTGAATTTCAATTTAGTCGAAACTCGTTGATTCACGGTTGAAACGAATTACTGCTGAGACAAACTATATTGCCTATCCCTGTCCTCTTGCTTGCAATGTAGTGTTGTCTAGATCTCCGTTTTGGAACATTTCAGGGGCCTGTATATTTTTTCCATATAGCTGTGATGTTCATGATGATTTTTTGGATTAAAACATTTGGTACTTACATATTAACTCCATCACAGCTACAGATTTGGTGGTTAAATAAATTTGGCGTTTTTTCTTTTTTTTTTTCAGTTGTTTCTACGCACACGCAGCTAAATCCCGCCCCCCCCCTAAAAAAAACCTGCCAAACCCTTTTTAACCACCAAAGATGTATCTGTGGTGGAGCTAAGATGTAAGTACCAAAAATTTTTTTTTTTGCGTTGGCAGCCCCAATGAAACAATATTTTTTCTCTCCTTAATTATTTTTAAACAAAAGGACTCAAAACCGTGGATGCTGAGTTTTTTTATATTTTGTGAAAATAAATGCCAGAAGTACCTACCTACACATTTTGCCCATCCTTGTTCAGATATTTTAAATAATACAGAATCTAAGATACTCCCAAATAATATTTTAAAATTGCATTTTGTTTTGAAATTTGTGAAAAAAAAATGTCAGTCTTATTCCAGGGACCGCGCTAAGGATTTTAAGTTATTAGCCAGTAAATTAGCCAAATTTCAAAAGTCTTAGCCAAACTTCGAGAGTTTTAGTCAAAGAATTTTAATTATTTGTTATTTTAATGTAATAAGTGTATTTTTCCCCCAAACGAAAATTTCTGACAATTTTCCATCCGCCAATACTTTAGCCAAATCAGAATTTTTTTCGACGAATTTTCTATTTTATCGCATTTGGCGAGGTGGCGAACGCTTAACGCGGTCCCTGTATTCTAATTGTTAGGAATAACAATCGTAATAAATGTAACAAATGGACAAAAGCAATCACTATTTTTTAAGACAGCATCTGTTCCTTTTTTAAAAATTTTATCACAGCAAAATGAAACTTTAAACTGGTGTTCTTATTTCTGAAAAACTTATCCCGTTGGCGACGACCCTGCTCTCCCCCCCCCCCCCCAAGGGCTGCTGAGAACAAGTGTGGGTCCCTTGTCAGTTTGGTCATCCTTCCTCCCCCATAAAGCTCATAAAATTGAAAATACTCCAATTCCAAGATGGGTCCCCCCAAAAGGCCAGCCCCTTGTGTTCGAAACGTTGCCTCTTGTCGTCCCTGCTCAACCCCTCATGGTTCTTGTGTCCCATGTTTAAAGAAAAATATAGGCTGCATTTTTCAAACTTGTCTTATTTAAAATACACACACAGAGTATTTGCATTTCGCTGTTAGCAAACAGCTTAACAAACTGGCCTGAAACATGATCAGCCGACCGGGCATATACCTGGTTGTCTACTGGGTGTGGACTGGGAAGCCAATCAATGTCAAGGCTCATTTCTGAGCTTCTGATGGTGCTCGAAGTTGAATTGATGTGGTTTTTTCTGGTTTAAAAGCCCAAATGTAATAATTCTGTTGAACTATTTTCAGATTTTTTTGAAGAACCCACGTACAATCTAATTGGCGAAAACAATCACAAAAGTGCTTCAGCTAATTTTTAAGGTAATGCTTTTCCACTCATTTGTCATTTATTATTATTTTGTATAATTCATGAAAATTCGATGACTTTTCAAAAAGTATTGATACCTTGTGTAGTAAGAAATAGTAAAAAATCATTGTAAATGAATCTCTGTTTATAAAAAAATTATTATAGGTTTTATTTGTATTGATTAATATATCATTCCCAGTTATGCTTTGTTCACTTTATAGGGCGCCTTTTATTAGGATAACACTTATGTCATTTTTTTTCAAAAGGTTTTATATGTTTCCTGTTTTATAACCTAATTTGTTTTAGTCATTGCCTTTTTTTAAACTTATACGTAATGCAGTAAACTTCAGATTATCAGTGGGTGGCTTATCCAGGGTTGTTCTAACTGTAAAAAAAAAAAAAAAAAGAGAAAAGGGCTATGAATAGAGATGTAAAACTCTCAAAAGTTTTGAGACAGTTGAAAAAAAGGGAAGAAAGGGGGAGGGGGGGGGGGGAATGATTCCATCACTAAAATTAAAGCTATATTTTCTTAGAAAGAGATGTACATATTTTGCAGCTTTGCATACATTTGAAATTGAAAAAAAAAAAAAGTTGTTTCAAACTGCCAATAGCTTCCCTCTTTGAAATATCAAAAATTATCTAAATAATCATTTAACTGTTCATTTAGAATAGGATATGATTTTGATTTTCCTAACTGTAAAATATTTTTTTGACAGTAATTTGCAAGTTTTTAAAAATTAATTTCAATTCAATTTAATTAAAATAAAATAAATTGGCTTGGTTATATCTTGCAGGCATGGCGGAATTGGTGCACCTTCGCTTGGAAGCAGCTCTGCCGGAGCTGGAAGAGATGGAGCGAATTGGCCTCTTCGCTCGCAATGAAATCAGGTAAGAGCACTTTCTAAATGAAATTTATGTGCAATCAAAGAGCTCGCAAAGTTTTTGAGACAGAATTTTGACTTTTGGCAAACTTTTATCATGATGAAACATTCAAAATTTGTTAATTGAATGGAAGAATTGCTCAAGTTGACAGCTGCAACTCTGAGCTGATTGATATAAATCAAAGAGGAAATACCAGTCAATCTCCTCTGACCTGTGTAGAGCAAGCGGTTTCAGGGGGAGGGGTAGAGCAAGGGGAAGAAGCAAGAAAGGATTAAAGGGGAATGGGAGGAATGTAACAAAAGGACTGGGCTTCTGTTGTCTTTGGAAGGGATACTGGTCGGTTGTTGCAATAATTCCAGGAAGTTTTTCTGCATTTGTAAGGTAAAATAGCTGTACTTAACCTTTTAGCGTAATATGTAATTTAGTACATGATTGCATTAAAATTCAGTTTAAATATTCAGCTATTCCTATTGTTTAGGATTTCAGTATTCGTATATTGCTGTGCTAATAATTATCTTTTTTGCAGGCAAATCATCAAAAAGAGGGAACGTTTTGAGTACAAGCTGCGCAAGAGGATGAAACGGAAGGAAGATTATCTGCAGTATATTGATGTAAGCATTTATTTCATGTTCATTTTTATTTAATTCCTTTTGCAAGAATTTGCTTTGAATGTAACTGCATGAATTAGTATATACAGTCGACCTTGTTAATTTGAACACGCTTACAACGAATTACTGCTAAAGGGGGAATCACGCATAGGGAAATTCGTTGAACGCAATTCCCAATTCAACCCCAACTTCCTGTTAACTTCCGCCAGAAAACATCCGTGTGCTACGCTATTTCCAACAGACAATTGAATGAAAAGTTGAAGTTAATGTTGAACCGGGTTGAAAGCATTTTCCAATGTGTCCCTTTTAGACGAATTCCATTTATGATCCCCTGCCATATGGTTTGTAGAGTATTGTTTTTCGGATAAGACTAACTAGGGCCGACGGTGCCCGGGGCAAAAAATTTCTAGCGCCCCCTCCCCTTCCTTCTATACACATAAAGAAATTAGACTGGTTATCAAACACTTTGGTACATAGTAAGATAGACATTGGCTTCTTTTAATTCTGCCAAACAAGCGCTATAAGTAGGCATATAATAGGCAAGTAATACAAGTAAGCATATAATAAATGGAAAAGCAGCAAATATTTTTTGTATATTTCGATCGTGTATCAGAAAAGACAAGAACTTAATCTATCTAAAAGTGATACATAGGAAAACGAAATAAATAAAAGTAATAATCAAAGAACTCAAATTGTAATGCAGTGAAAGCTCAGTATACGGTGCCCTTTCATATTAGATACGCCCCCCTCTTCGGACGGCCCTGAGACCTACTACACTACGGTTAAGACCGTAGTTAGCCACTGCCTAAGTTGTACTGATTTTAAGGTCCTTAAGAGTTTACTTTAACTAGGTCTGACTACTTTGTACTGCATGACTTGGTATATTTTGGAAGTTTTACTTCTTCAAAAATTAATTGTAACGATTTATATATTTATACAAAATTCCTATCCTTAAAAATTTCAATATTTTTTTTTTAAATTTTATGGAACCACTTTAGACGGAATAACTTTGTTAATTGTTTCATGATTAATTTTCCAAAAAAACCTTTATCTTTTGTAATATTTTAAATAGCTCTTATTGAACGTAATTGTTTTCAAGGCTTCCTACTGGTACTGTTTGTGTTTAAAAGTCTTTTTTTCAACATCCACTATTCCCTCCCCCTCTTTTTTTGTTAATTTAAAACAAAAAAACGTGCAAATTTACTAAAAGAAAATTTCATCTTTACTCTATGCTATTTATGCAGATACCTCCAATAACACCTTGTTTGAGTTATTCATAGGGCTGAAGCAAAAAAGAAAAAAAAAAAAAAACAACAAAAGGAAGTAACTTCCAATACATTTTGTGCACCTGCATTGCAATCAACATTTTTTATGGATACATTTTTATTGGTTATTTATTATGATAAGATCACCAGTTCTTTTTTTTAAATTTCAAAACTGGTATTTGTTTCTTTGAAACAAAAGTAACCAATTTTTATTGCTGTTTGTGTAAACATTGATTTTGATTTTTAATCTTTGTGCTCCAAATTTTGCTCATCTTTAACCTTTAGGCGGTACACATGTTGTACCATAAGTCTTTTTTCTTTAGAGGACGGCATTGAAGTTTTCACTCGAACCCTTTGGAGCAGGGGATTTTTTCAAGGTTTCATACGACTGGTACGACAGTTTATACCTTCTCTTTTCAATGAAATGAAATCTGTGGTTCAACTGTCGTACTACCTGGGTCGAAAGAAAAATTTATATGAACAGCCCGGATCCAAAAGGTTAAGCATTAAAATTTTAGGGCAATTTGTTCAATTGTTCATTAAAAAAAACCTTTTTAATTGTCTTTGTAAAATCCCAAGAAATTGGGAATAATTACTAATTATACTCATTGTAGTGTAACACATTTTGAACCTTTGGTTTCTATAAACATACCAAGTAATACTTCCATTTCAACCTGTTCTGTTTTTAAGGGCCAAGCTAATAAAAGTTTTAGGTATAAAGGCTTTGATATTAATACATTTTCTTTTTGTTTTCTCTGCAGTTTGAAGTGAACCTTCTGGCTCTCATTGAGAAACGTCGAGAGGTATGTAGTTTCTTCATAAACTCTTCTCTTAAGAAAGTTATGATTTTATTTAAATATTTTTTCTGGGAAAATTATCTTTTCTTTTTTCTCATGTTTAGTACACTGTATGTCTAATAATATGTTTATAGCACTCAAAAAAATCGGATTTCACTGTTTTTAATTTCAGCTAGGTGTGGTTTTGATCTGAAATTTCAGAAATTTTGTCACACCTTATTAATGAAAATTTTAATAGTCAGTAGTTTATTTCAGACTGAAAGAAGAATACCAGTGGATTTTGTTTCCCACATTTGTATATTCTGTTTGTTGCGACATTCGTGCTTTTTCCTCTCAAATCAGTAGGTGTTTAGTGGTCTGCTAAGTTAGTAATTTTTAAGATTATCTGCAGAGATCTGGACTTTAGAAACCTCTACAATAATGAATCATGTGTTTTTAAGAAAATAAAAATAATTAATTAACTTTAATTGATAAAAAGAGGAAAAGAAAAACTGTAAGGAACTTGCACATCAATTTATCAATAACATTATTATAATACAGTCGAATCTCGATAACTCAAAGCCCCAAGGGACTGGCTAAAAGTTTCGAGTACCTAGTCTTCTCAAGTGTCTGGGGACCCAATGAACACTTCGAGATAAAGGGATATTTCAATTATAAGACTTCCAATTATCAAGACTCTACTGTAAATTACTTAATTTGCATTTCTATTGTACAGGTTTGAGAAACCACATGAAATTAATTGAAATTTGGCTGAAAAATGAAGAAATAAAATAGAGCGGTTTACTTCATAACCATCTCAATCCAACTTGTAAATAGTTCTCATTTAAAAAAGAAAACAAAAATGAAGTACACTTATGTAAATTACGTTTGTTCTAAACAGTTGTGATGCAATAAAGCAGCTAATTCAATAAAGCTGGTTATTGCTCTGTTTTTGACTATTTCATTTATTTAAGCGATTGATTCAATTAACCCGCACCCACTGTAGTAAGTAAACTGATTGTTATTCAAACTAGAAAAAAAAATCTTTTGGGAAAATGAATTGGGCAAAGCTTGAAATGTTTTTGCTCTTTCCTGTCAAGTTTAAAAATATAGATTGAGTTGATTTTGATACCAAACATTTCATACTGTATATTTTTCATTAAAATTGAATGTGTTAACATACTACTCATGAATGTTGTTCTTATTAACATCTGTAATTTTTAGAGACTTCTATGCGACTCTAAGAAGAAGGAGATTGACTACTCTATTTCAAGAAGAATCAATTCTTTATTTAAGGTAATTTCATCAGTTTCTGTACTTGAATGTCAAAATGTTTTTGAATTTTTTGAAAGTAATATTATTGCTGATTATGCATGTACAACTGTAAGTTGGAGACTATGAAAAAACATGACAGATATTTTTTATGCCATGTCTTTTTAATTATTTTATTTGAAGTTTTATTAAAAAATATTGTGCAGTCAAACCTTGTTAAAACGAACTCTAAAGGACTTTTAAAATCAGTTCGCCTTAAGTGTAATTCGTCTTATCGGACGAACATTAAAGAACAAAGAAAGGGATTGGAAATGTAGTTCTTAACAGTTATTCGTCTGTTAAGAACTGTTGAATTAATGAGGTTTGACTGTGTTGTACACTGTTTAAATTGAACTCAAAAGGGTTTTCTTCCTTTCTTTTGTTTATTCTTAGTATTACAGTAGAACCCCGATTTTACTTTTTTAATTGGACCAGTAATAAAAAACGTACCTAAGTGGGGGAAAAGGTAAAATCGGGGTCGCGGTTAATAATCTACTATATCATTTTGAAATTGACCCTTATTAAATGGACTAATAGGGTAAATGTGTAATCTTGTATTTTGTCTTTGTATACAATTTCATTTATGGTACATTCTATAATAACAATTCTTGCACATTTGCTTGGTCGAAATTTGCAAAAAATAAATATATAAAAATTAAAATGTTTATCTTTGAATCATTTGATCATCTGCGGGGTCACATTCTATTATTGTTTCTTAGTTTAATCGTTTCATTACTATCATCAGAAGCGTGTATTAAACCTAATATTGAGAGTATATGTGATGTGGATCGACGATGTATGCGACATTGACTTCTGAGGGAGAATTTTCAAGAAGAACAGTATCAGCAGCTTTGGTCCTCCGTTGTCATGACAGAAGATCAATTTGGACAATCGGAAGAAGCCCGTTTACTTAGGACCGTAAAACTGAATGGAAACAAAACCAGAGTGGCTATAAACAGCTATGAAACTAATTTATCTTGAAAAGAAAAGTAAAATAACAGTTTGTGTAATTCTTTTTGGTGAAAAAAGGTTTTTATCTATTTGTTGAAAAACATATTAAGCAGACTTTTTTAAAAAGATAAACGTAAAATATGGCATTTTGTAACATTATTGGTATAGCCTTTTTTGGGACCAAAGGAAAATGACCTTGAAAGCAGGATAACATACGAAACGGGAAACTGAAAATTAGGGTTTTACTGTATATATTTATTTATTTTTGATCAAAATTTTGCTTTTATCAGGTTTTTCTGATTTTGTCTGACTGTAAAAGTTATGTCGATTCCTATTAATTTCTTCTTCCACTGCAAATGACATTTAAATATTTGGCTACTCTTTTTTTTTTAATTAGTTTAATTTCATGTGATTTATTTATTGATTAGTATTTTCATTTTGTAGACTGTCATAGCAAAATTTCCCGAGGATGAAAAGTTGTATCTTGATCAGATTCAGTTCTGTAAAAAGAAAGTGAGTATGTTTTCTTTCTTTCTTTTTTCCCCTAGTTCTAAAAACATTTAGTTTTCAATTTTATGTTTTGAGGCAGAGATTTCCAAAGTCCAGACCTCTAAGAACCCTCTATTGAAAAAAGAAAAAAACTTTACATAATCTGCCCCCCCCCCCCCCCCAAAAAAAAACTTGATTTGATGCATACATTTTTTTTCTAGTATATTTATATATTTTTTTTCCTTCCTTCAAATTTATTTATTCATTGTTTGGTATATGTTTTAGAGATCTTGTGTAGTTTTCATTACTTAGTAGTACTCATTTTGAGCTATGGAAGTAAAAATCTATTCAAAACTCGATTAGGTATCTAATATGTATTGAAATCGAGGGTTCTGGGGCAGGGTTGCCGTACCCTGTATGTACAATTGTACATGAAAAAAAAACTTTTATTCCCTGTAAGTAAGTATCCCCTGTAAAATATTGTTACTCTTCATTCCAATTTCAGTTAATTTCTCGTTTTAGCTGGATAGCAGGTAGGACTCCCAAGGGTCTTCAGACCATGCTTTGTGAAACTCTGGCAAAAGCATAATTTTTCCCTTTTCATTGCATAATGTTTTCTTAATAGAAAAGTGAGCTTCACTGAACATTCAAATTATTATAAGGATTTTAGTCAGATCAGTTCTTGCAAACTGAATTGTATTAAACGAACAAAATGAAGAAAGCTCCATTTTTAAAAACTTTGTAATTTGTTAACTTTGCTCAAACACTACTTCAAGTGAGATTTATTTCCCATTTTTCTTCACGTAAAAATTATAAACAAATCTTAAAAACTACTTTAAAAATAAATTAAAATTCTTATGATAGAAGTTTAAAATTAGAGGATCTTTAAAATTAGAGGATTAGTCTATAATTAGTTTGGCAAAATAATAAATGCAGTTTGTATGATATTTGCATGTGATCTTTCACCTAATTAGCCGGATTTGGCAGATTTCAGTATCAATATTTGCAAAAATCCTTGTTTATGGTAGTTTCTTTTCAAAAAAAAAAAAGTTTTACATGAATTTTACCAAAAGAAAAAAAAAAAATTGTAATTTGCTCAATATGCTTTTTACTGTTGTCAACTATCACTGCTTAATCTCTTTTCTACTTTCAGAAATTAACTGAAACCGTCAGTACCCTGTACACGAAGCTGCTTCGAGTGCACAGCCAGAATCCTAGTAAGTTCTAGTTCATTCTCTGATAAGAAGTATTTAAATATGAAATTAGCCAATGTAAATCTTAAATTATTTTTGAAATAACTTGTTGAATTCGATCATGACCCCATCTATACTTGTATAACCTGTAACAAGCAGTGGGGGAGTTAAGAGGCTTAAGCCCCTCCCAGAAGCCTGAAGACTAGCCCCTTGACAAGATCAAAGAGGATTTAATTTTAGTATTATCAAAGTTAAATTAAAATTGATTTTCAATCAGGGCTCGAAAAATCTTTAAAATTTTACATGCCCTGCTGGGCATGTTTGTCTAAAAAGTACATGCCCAAATAAAATTTTTACATTCCCAGTTTATTTTTTGTTGTTTATAAATAAAAACCTTTGTTAAGACCTTGATTCCCAAGCTACAAAACATATGTAGCATATGAGCTGGGCTAAAAACAATGTACCTGTCAATTTTTTACTTTCATCTCCTCAGAAGTCAAATATCCATATTAATCTCATTGTAAAAGACAAATTCTAATCTGTAGGAAAACAGCAAACCACATACAAGCTAACTAAAACTCTATTCTGTCAGCTAAAATGACATGCTACAAATTATCATTATCTCCTACTTGGGCAGTCAACATGTTAATCAGAAAAATATTACATTAGCAGTTTTGTATCTGAATTAAGAATTATTTTAATCTTTTCATATATGGTAATTTTTTTCCAAAATACGAAATAATTAAGTTTAGGAAAGAAATATTTGATCGGTAAAATTACATGGCCAGCTGGGCATGTAAGGGTTGAAGATTCATGCCCGATCAGAAATTTTGCATGCCCGGGCATGTCGGGCAATATAATTTTCGAGCCCTGTTTTCAATGTTGAAAAATTTCCAATTAAAGCCCCAGTTTCTTCATGGGAGAAGGAGGATCATTCTAAAACTTCATTGATCTGTCACTTCATGTATTTGGGTTCCTCATAAAACTTTTAGTCCTCCTGGATAAAATCCTTGGTGTGCCACTGATAAGAAAACCCCGAAAGGGGAAAGGGAACTGCAAATTATTTGGCACATATTACTGGCCCAGTTTGAACTGTTGAAAAAAATCTGATTTTGTTTTGTAATTTATTGTTTTGTACTGTATTGTACAAGCTGTACTTACCATACAGCTGGGATTAGGCCTGACAGTCTTGAAAATTTTTATTGCTGTCCTAGTAATCTAAGAGCTAACAACGTTTTCGAGACATAATTTTAATACGTCTGGCTCTTTAATATATCTCTCCTTGTGCTCTTCTGAACAGCGTGCTGGCTGTCTGGCTGCCGATAAAGGTTGCCTTTTTTACTGCTCATCATATTTTCACTTGTAAAAATACTGTTTTTTAAAGCATTTTAAGGCAAGTAGAAACTTAAACCTGTCGTAAGATAGGCATATCAATGAAAAGCTCCATGTTTTAGCTTTACAATGGTTTTTGATTCTTCATTCTACTGTAATTAGAAGAGAAGTTAGTCATTTGCACGTTAAACTTTGTTTTTTCCACCCTTTTTGCTTTTCTTTTGCAATCCTGTATTTCGTACAATTTTCAAAGTAGAAACCCAAAAATTGGCAGGATTACTTATTTTGTCTTATGTGTCCTTCACACCATATTTTGTTAAAATCAAAAAATGGTGAGGTCAAAAGAACTTTTTTATTGATTGATTTGATGTAGAATTGCCAAATGATCAATTTTACCAGTAAAAAAGTGATGGGCAGTGAAAAACACAACATTGATTGGTAGCCAGACTGTCCGTGTGCTGTTCGGAAAGAGCACAAGAAAAGATACATTCAAGAGCCAAACTAATTCTTGTTTTTTTTTCAACGTTGGACTATAATGAGTTATGGATTCGTATTTCTCGCCCCTCAGAACTGTGGGTAATGGCAGCCAAGTGGGAAATGGAGGAGAGCCACTCCCCGGACAATGCCCGCACCCTCCTGCAGAGGGCAGTGCTGATGCTGCCCAAGTCGGAAGTCCTGTGGAGAGAGGTGAGCTCCCACGTTCCAGACACTTTTACTGTATCACTCATATTTCATGTAATTTTCCTGATACTATGAAAATCTGCGGCTTTCATGTTCCTGTTCGAAGTTAAAGAAAGGATGGTGGGGGGAGACATGTCAGGGGTCAATCAAAAAAGAAATTAGGTTCGTTGCCGGACTCTTCACAAAATTCAAAAACCCAAAAACGGATCCTTCACAAAAATCTGAGATTCAAAAATGATCTGTAATATTTTAGCCCTAACTATTTTTCACGAAACTACCCATTACTTTTCACACAATTACACTTTTTTTCACAAAATTCCGATAACGGGACCCCGATAAAAAATCCTGGATTGACCCCTGCATGTAGCAGTATGGACAGTCAGGGGTGTAATCCACAGCAGCTAAATGGATAACGATAATTAGAAAGTAAAGTTGGCTCAATATGTCTGTTTTAGAGGCTAAGAAAGCTTTCAATAAACAAGAAAATGTGCATGCTTTTCACTGACCCATGAAAAATTTAAACCATTTGAAAATATCCTGATATAAATCCCAATTTGAAGATAACTGTGCTACCTGTATCCTCCTACTAGAAGAACTAGTAACTTACCACCAATTTAAACTGAAATCGAATTTCATACTGATATCATTAAATAGTTATATATGTGTTGAAAAAATTCAGTTATTCATTGTCCCATCATAAGATATATTTGTAGGATTTTGTAAAAAAATATTTGAAGGAGTGATTCTTAAAAAATATTTTCTCTTATTACGTAAGTATGATTTGATTCATCAATGTGTCTTGCTAAAATTAGTGAAATCATTGCAAATTATGACTATGATTGTTATACTTATATTCATAATGCTAAATTTGAGTTAAAGTATGTTGTTTAACAATACTATCATTCAGTAATACCTTTATGTTTTCAGTATTTCCGAATGGAACTGATGTACGTGGACATGGTGAGTTAGCATCCTTATTTGCTTAGATATATTTTTTGCATGTGCCATGATTTGTTCACTGACAAAAATCTCATATTGTGTTCCAGATTCATAAAAGAAGGGAAGTCCTGAATGTGCACCACATGAGAGTGAGTGGATCTTGATATCTTAAAGTCGTTAAAATTACTATTTATTCTCATTCATTTACTGCCCCTGACAATTGTTTCCGTAATTATAAACAACAAATAAAAAAAAACTCGAGATTTACAAGAAATTTTGCTTTTTTTTCTTATTTTGCTTTTTTATTTTTCCCTTTTTCTTGATTGATACACTTTTCCATATTTTCTTCTTATTTAGAATATTTACTTTATCTCCACATTTTTAGCCTACTTTCCTGTTAAAAATAAAAGAAAGACGAAAAAAGTATTAAAAGTAGCTTAATGCATCTAAAAAATATCGCCAAGTCTAAAAAAATACCGCCAACTTGAAAAAATATCGCCAAGTCCAAAAAATATCGCCAAGTTAAAAAAATAAAAAGGCAAAATGAATATCGAAAAATTAAAAATTTGAAAGTAGGGTATTGAGATGGGGAATTTGTGTGTCGGTCGGTCGGTCTGTCGGTCTGTCCCCCCCCTAATAACTTTTGAATGAACATTCCGATTTGGACAAACTTTTTTTTGTTGGAAAGATCTTAGCGAGTACAGCTCATTCCCATATTTGATTTTTCGATTTGAACAATTTTTGGTTCAACTTTGAACCGTTCAAACAACCTGTCCCGCGATGCTAACTTTTGAGTGAACAATCCGATTTGAACAAACTTTTTTTTTTGTTCGAAATATCTTATCAAGGATACTTCATTCCCGTATCTACATTTTCGATTTGAACAATTTTTCGTTCAACATTGAACCGCTCAATCAAGCTGTCACCTCTAATAACTTTTGAGTGAACAGTCCGATTTAAATAAACTTTTTTTTTTTGTTCGAAGGATCTCAGCAAGGATACTTCATTACCTTATTTAAATTTTCCATTTGAGCATTTTTTCGTTCAACATTGAACCGTTCAAGCAACCTTTCCCCACCAAATAACTTTTGAGTGAACCGTCCGAATGGAATAAACTTTTTTTTGTTTGAAAGATCTCAGAGAGGCTTTCCCATACATTCCCATATTTCGCTTTTTGATTTGAAACATTTTTTGTTCAATATTGAACCGTTCAGAAAAAAAAAAAATTAAAATTAGCGTCTACGGGGAATTTAAGTTGAATGTTGATCCTGAACTTAAAGTCGGATTTCCTTCAAACTAACTTTGTAAGAAAATGGTTTTGGTAAATAATGTTTGTAAAGTACTTTTCTGAGTAAACTTCTGTGAGGACTCCGATTCCGACTCCGCGAACATGGCGGAAATGCAGGCTCAGAAAAAAATAACTGAACGTGCAGACGATTTTTTGTTTATTTATTCATTTGTTTTATTTTATTTATTATTATTATTATTATTTGTTTTTTTTTTTTTTTTTTTTTTTTTTTTTTTTTTTTTTTTTTTTTTTTGCAGACGATTTTTTTTGTAACAAAAATTTTTCATTCACGAGAACATTTTATTCTTTATTTATATTTAACAACTGGCAACGGATTAAAAGTGAAATTCGAGACATTTTATTAACAGACGAGTTTTTTTTTCTTTGATAAAATGTGTTTTGATGCTCTTTGTACTTTTATTTATTTACTTTTTTTATTATTATTGTTTTTATTATTATTATTATTATTTTTTTTTTGAAAATGATGGAGGTTTTTTTTCTACGGAGGAACTGTAACAGTTATACTCTTTAAAAGGTGCGACAAAACTTTATTTATTCGGAAATTACTTTTTACGTGTCTATTTCATCTGATGAGAGGGGTATATTTTGCTTTTCAAAAGTGCTAAAAAGGTATGTTTGACATAATTTTCAGTCTCAGATAATCAAGAGAATAATGATCATATGCGAGAATGACGATGTTGATGTACGGGAAAGTAGGCTTGTTTAGTTCTTGACAGAACTTCTTGTTATGTCTGTTCTCATTGTTGGTAAAAAGCAGTTTTCTGCTGTTAGAAAGAAGAGGGTAGTATTTTATGTGCGATTTCGAGATATTTAAAGAATCATGCTTTGGATTCCACACTAATAATAGGAAAATGCTGAAAGTAAACAGTTTTTTTTTGCTTTATTTTCTGCAAACACTAAAGTAATCTTACACAGTTATATCCTGTTGCTTTAAAATAGGTGTAGCACGTTTAGAAATTTTGCCTTGTCTCCATGGAAACCGTACAAAAAAAACTGCCGCTCTTTTTTTAATGCACTGCTATTGAGGCATTTCATTTATTTTATGTTTATCGAATTAGGTTTATGCTTTTGTTTATGTCCTCATACCTCAGTTATTTCTTAATGCTTATGAGCAAATCTAAGCATACGTAAATGAAGCACAAATTTCTGAGAAAAAGCTGTGCTTTATTAACGTTTTCAATTAAATAATAGTTTATGCACAAAGCAATTTTAATCGTTTGCATTTACTCATTGTTGCAAAAGCTAAGTGAGAAAAAGTCCATAGGGCTGTAACTATGACAACCATATAGGGAAAAATGAGGAGAGTGGGATATTAATTTGGCTTACCAGGGGTCTGGCCAGAGGAAATTCGGGTCCGTTAACGGACCCTTCACAAAAATACGATCAAGCAAAACGGACCCTTCACAAAAATACGATCGAGCAAAACGGACCCATCACAAAAATACGATCTAGTAAAACGGACCCTTCACAAAATGCTGATCAAACAAAACGGACATTTCACCCATTATCCATTCAAGGAGCAAATCTGAAATCATATCATATTTCTGTGTAAAAGCCCATAATTTTTGGGCCTTTTCTGAAGTTAAAGAAAGGAATCGCTTATTCGGCATTTTTGCGAGAAAAAAAAAAGTAGCCACACTTCCTGTGTGCTATGCTCCCGCTTTTTTTAACAAAATTAACAACTTAAAAAAGGTAGTCCTTTTGCTTTAATAGTTCTGCTTGTTTGTTTTATCATATGCAAGTGAAAATGGCTTGCTGTGATGTTGCTGTTATAGATTTCTTCGGAAATGCAGAGTAAGAATTTTTCTCCCTGCTCTTGATTTAAACAAAAAAGAATTAATAATAACTGCAATTATCTTAGTAGCAATAATAATTGCGACGAACTTAGAACTGCTAACAGATATAGCTAAGGTTGGAGAAAAAATGGGATTGCTTCTGATAGAGTGACCAGCTATTTAAAATTATCCCTATCTGACGTCTTTGGTGCGACCTTTTGACCTTATTTTGGCAGAAAATTATTATTATTTTTTTATGCTTACAAGGGTGCTTTTTCGGTTATCTTCATTAATAATTAATGTATTTTTCTTTTGTTAATATTGGAAGTTCGGTATTGTCTGTTTGCTATGTCTCCCTACTTTCATATTTTTTCCTCCGAATTTTTGGCGAATATGTCGGTGATTATAAAAGATATTCATCAGATAAACCTGATGAAATATTTGACTTTAATAAATTATTTTATTTACCGTTTTTATACTTATGATGTTTTTATTTTGAAAAATGCCATCTCTGCATCCAACATGAAAATCAAATTTTACTTATTTTTCCAGCTAATTACTCTTTATTAGGACGCAATAAATGAAAATTCGTTTTATTTTTTGTTTCAATCATTATTTTAAAGTTTGAAAGCAAAATTAACTGTTTTTTTATGAGTCTAAATATTAAACACTGAATGGATCGTTTCATTTTATTCTTGCATTAATTGTGTTAACAGAAATTATTAATATGTTCATCATGGACCTTTAAAATGCAGTTGTAAAATTTTTTTTCCAAAATGAACTGGTTTATATGCCGTTTTTATGCTTTTGATGCTATCACTTTGAAAATTGCAATCTCTTTGCATCCGCTGCAGGAATCGGATTTTTCGCATTTTTGATGTTTAATACGCTGTTTTAAGAGGAAAATAAATGAAATTTATTTTTATTTTTCAGGAAATTTAAAAAAAAAAAATCTCAAAAATTGTTTGATTTTCATAAAGTTATGTGATTTTTCACAAAATTATTTAGTTTTTCACAAAAAACGGACCCTGTAAAAAATCCTGGACAGACCCCTGCTTACACTCCCCACCTCTCATTAATAGTATAAGTCAAGGTGCAATAGTTGATAAAAATACAAAAAGAAAAATGAAAAAATTGCAGACACTCCTCTTTACCTTCTCACGGCAGTACAGTTCTTATTTGTTTGTTGTGTTGCAGTTTTGATTTGTTGAGTATCAATTTCTTCATACTTATTTGGATGGGGCGGGGGGGGGGGGGGGTATAGCTTGCAATCATTTTTAAACAGTTTTAGTGCTCTTTTTTGATCATATATCTTGCATTTGATTTCCTTCTATTTCTGTACTTAACACTTTTAGTAATTCTCCTGCTGTCAATTTTAAGTCTTCCTAAAATCATCTTATGGCTCCTTTTTGTGTTCTCTGATATTTTAGCTTGGTGAATATTTTTTGTTTATTTTAATAGGTTAGTCATTTAGAATCAATTCCTGTTAATTCCACTTTTTATGGAAAATAATTTTTCATAAAAAGTTCGTTCCACCTTCGGAACTATGTATTTTGCTTTTGAGAAACGAAGTTTACGGGTTTTGGTTCTAAACTACTCATAGATTAAAAGTTGTTATTACTCTTTTAATTGTGTGTTAGTGACTTGTCTATCGGAGGATTTTTCGTGCAGGTTTTTGCATTGTTTGTATCCCTTGCTTGTTTCCATTCCAGGATTCTGAAGAAAATGATGCTGTACTCGGTGGACAGATTGCCATCATTGTTTATGACAAAGCTGTTGAAGAAATTGATGGTATTACCCGCCTTTTGTAGTACCCGTCCCGTATTTATAATATGTTAAATTTTTTTCATATAGGCATGATCATATAATTACACCTGCAACATGTGAAAATTATTAATTCTTAACTATAAGAAAACTTTAGAAGGATTGCAATACAGGTATACCAAATACCGTTATTTTAAGCTATTCAAATTCGAAATACCAATATTTGCTAAGGTAAAACATCGGTATTTTCGGCATTAGCTGAAATAATAGAAGGGTTTTAAATTTCTTTAATGTCTGCTAATTGTGCATTTCTTTTTCTATTAGACAGTATCAAAATCAGTCTATTGATGTAAAAATTTGGCTTCAAAATATATTATCGAAGATAAAAGTATCGGAAAGTACAAAGAATGATATTTTTATTTCTAGATGATGTGATGAATCGCATTCTTGTGTTGATGTGTACAATATTTTTATTTCGTTTACTTCCTTAATCATTTACTTGACCTTTTGTAAAGCTAAAAGCTAATTTGAAGTGTAATTACGAGTGCTTTTGTGCTGTAAAGTATTTGTTCCTATTATTAGTTACAGCAACACTTTACGATATATTATTAAAATATTTGTCTGAACTGTACTGATTCTTGAAAAAACCTGTTCTTGTTAGTATACCAATGTTAATTTGTTGTCCCTGGTGTTGGTATTCTGTCCTGTCTCGCCGTTGAAATTGTATATTTGGTGAGACTGTCTTTAGTAATTATATAGTGCAATGAAAATTTTTATAAAGGAAAGGCATAGTGAACTAGAAAATATGTTCAGATATTTACATTCCTGTAAAGAATTTTGAAAAAAAAAATGAAAGCAACTAAAAGATACTATCAAATTTAGTTAAATTTGTTGTAAATTTCAAACTAGATATTTGTTAAAAAGGATATGCATATCTATCTTAATCGAGAGGAAATTGCTGATGTATATCGTATATAATCGTTGTTAATATTATTTAAAAAATCTTCTCTCAAAGAGAAAATTACAACTAACAGACATGTTTATTTCTTGCATATTTCCCATTTCTGGACCTAAATTTCACAATACCTAAAAGTGCTGATGTGTGCATTATCTTATGTTCTCAAATATGTTTTATATTGTTATTATTTTTCATCTGCAATTCAGCTTTTAAAAAAAATTTCATGAATAAGTTGTGGATTATCAGATATGACAGTTGAGTAAACTTTAGCTTTTCTGATAACTTTGTTTTTCTTTCACAGATGTAGACTTTGCGCTGTCATTCTTACAAATTTGCTTTGATTTTGATTTCACCTCTAAACATGTAGAATATATTCTGAATGAGTAAGTTCAGTTCTTTTTTCTTCATTTACTTTTTATTAAATATGGGTCTACAAACATACAACCAATTAAATAACGTATGAGTTCCACACTTCCACAAGCAATTAGTTCATGTTTCAGGAAGTTTTCACTGAAATTTTTAGCGGGATATTTCAAAGGTTGTTTGATGGAGAGCTCTTTTGCTTGCTTATGTAACCTTGTGTAAAATTAGTCCTTGCTTTGTGTAAAAGGTTTTTAGTACAGTAAAACCTTTCAACAGCAACATCCCATTGATCTTGCCAAAAAATGGCCTCTGCATAGAGCATCATGAATTGGTGATCAAATCGACAAATTTTTAAACTAACTTACCAAAAATCTAGCCATTTGACTTATAGTCCAGTGGTTAGTTGAATTTGGAAGTAATTGGTGGAAAGCTGGACATTTTAAAAATCTATTTGGTATGCTGCCGTGCTAAGTGCAAAAGTGGTATCTGCAGTCAAGCTCAAACTGAGATATAACTCTTTAAAGTTTTGCGCCAGCATGTATTGGATTCAGATTTTTTTCAAAAATATTTCCCATCCTCAAATGACCATATAATTTTGTATTTGGGTAAAATACGTCACAAAGAACCACCTGGTGGCGATAACTCAATTTCGTTAAAAAGTGCAGATACAACTTTTGTGCTTAGCACGGCACTATGGGTCTCTAATGAATATCCTAAGCCCCCCCCCCCCCCCCCCCCGTACTAAGTTAGCTTCAGCCACAGCATCCAAATTAGCAACAAAGAACACCTGTTTTTTCATTAATACAGCAATATCTTGAAAATAGCTCCTAAAATGCCATATATACATTAAGGTAATTTGTAGAATTATGGATATAATTTGTTTGTTACAGTTTAAAAATTTCCGTACATTCGCAGCTGTGCATTAATCTAATGAGCTTTTTCTTTGCTTTCCCCAGTGTCCAGCAGAGGTATCCGAACAAGGAAGAAACGTTGGATGCCCTCGCGAAACGACCCCTCATCAACCTACAAGAACAGATCGACAAAGGGAAGAAAGAAGGACTCAAGAAAAGTGAGTGTGGTGTAGCTGTTGGATGTAGAAACAGTCTTGATAACTGTTACGGATTAGGTGTAAAATTTAAGCATTTTAGTTGTTTGAGTGCGCTTTTGAGTGCCAGTCCAAATTTTTTACGCATTTTGAAATCCGATTGCATATGTGTTTGTTTTGGTTTGCTGTTTGATTCTACCCCATGGATGCCTGGGTTTCACTAATTTTGTGCCTATTATTATAGTACACCTCGTTTTACTAGGGTTTGTTTTCTGTGGGTTTGATGATTCGTGGCTGTCGTGTAAGGCGGCACCATTTCGTGGCATGAGGTTGCGATAAATTGCATTGAAAGTGGTCCGTTTATTTTATCAAAATTAAATTAATGCAAAAAAAGAAAAGTTAAAATTTAGGGGGAAAATATTCCCAAGAAATTCAAAAGAAAAGAAATTAAATCAAAGGCGGAAACGCAAAAAGTAGCAATGCAAAATATGTATACTACAATAACTCCAGACCAGCGACTGGCCTGAGTGCCCATTAAGATCCAAAAAAAAAAAAAAAAGGAACGAACTTACCCCTTTTGGCTGTGTTGTTATAGAAGCATTTCAGTGATACAAGAAGATCTTAAATCAGCACGGGTATTTATTCATGGCAGCTTCATTCATATTTTACCTTACTTTCACATATGTTGTCAGGGGTGCCATCCCCCCCAAGCTCAATGGCGCAAATTCCCCCCCAAAAATTTTGCCAACCCTCTTTTACTTATTTATTTTTTATTTTTAGCGCTTTCTATTTATTTATTTTTTTAATATTATTTATTTTTTTATTTATTTTTTATTACAATTATTATTACTTAATTAAAAAAATTCTGCGCTACGCCACTGAAAGTTATCATTTTATTATGACTTAAAAATAGACACTGAAGGTTTCAACTGAATGCAATACTTCTAATCACAAGATTTTTACGCACTATTTGTTTAAATAGGGCTGGGTGAAAGAAACAGAATCTGAAGGGATAAGATTAGTTAAAAATATTTACAATAAACAGCAATACATTAACTAAATAAACTTGCTTGTGCTATGCAAATGAAAATAACTATTATAGTACAAACAAACATTTTCGTAGATTAATGAGTGTCATATAAATAAAACAATAATTTCAACTCGATCTTTGATAGTAAAATCAAACATTGAAAGACAATTCAAATGTTTAAAAATATGACGCATAAAAAGGTAGATAAATACCATTGTAATATTTATATGTGTTGATCAGCTAAAAGCGTGAAGTCGTAAATTTCCACGAAAATTTTCTCATTTGGGAGTTTATAATGAGGCATAAATTAATAAAATCAGATAATAAATTCGGGTGGGATAAATATAATAAAAATAGCTATGAAAATGATTAGTAATTCCCAATAGCAACAAGAAATTAAATCAATGATATAACTTACACTTAGCAAATGAAAATAATGCCTCTTTGCCTGGACCGTCATTTCAAACTTTTCCAGCGGGGGCAATGGGTATGTATTCAATGTAAAATATGCCAAAAAATAGTAAAAACCCCGTCCACTTGCAGGTAAACACATTGGTTTCCCAAAGCCGGGGAGGGGGGGGGTTGACCCTCTGAATCCCCTAAATGACGGGCCTACCCTCCACTTCGTAAGAGTCCAGGTGCCTCTCAAATGGTAATAGCCATCAAGAAATAATTGTGCAACATGAAAGAATCTTAGTCCCGTTAGAAACAAACAAATTAACTTCTCAGGCAGACACTAAAAAATTCATTTTCTCCCTTTTAACTTTTAGCCCAATATTCATGTGCCATAGCTATCATGGAACCAATGAATTCCCTATTTCAACGCATGCATAAAAACAGTTCAGGATTTTTAAGATGCAAGCCATGCTCATATATAGCCACTTAAAACTATGAACCGTCATTAATACTAATAAACCAGGTGTTTGGTGGTTATATATATATATATATATATATATATATATATATATATATATATATACATATAAAGTGTACCTTTTTGAAATCAAATAATTAACAAAGTAAGATAGTTTTAAAATACTGTTACAAGGAATGTTTAATATAAATCTTACCGTGAAGTTGATGGTGCATTTTGTATATTTGTCATTGTCACCGTTGAAACAATGGAGCCTGCACCCGTGTTACTAGTCGCTTTATCCCAAGTACTACTGCCTTTCTTAACAGCTACAACTTTGTACTTGATATTAATATTATTTCTAAATTTATATGCATGTTTTTTGCGACAATGTTCAGTCCATTTGTCTTGTCTGTGCACAGTGTTGCAAAGTACTTCTAAATATTTATATTTGAACGAAGTTTTAAGAGCTCTAGGCATCTTCGAAGGATTTCTTTTAAAATTTCACAAAACTTGAACCGCCATTTACTATGAACGCGACAAACTGCTACAAAATAGTCGATAACAGCGCATCTCACATTAATATGGCAACATTACGGTAGGCAGAAACTGTGACACTCCGCATTGAGAAATCTTTATCATCTAGTGTTAAGATTAAACTGAACTGAAGTGTAAAAAAAATAATAAAGTAATAAAAATAATAAAATCAAACGTTGGAATACCCGTAGCTAATGACTTCGGAGCAGAAAAACTGCATAATTTTGTAGTTGTAAAACGGTATATATAATGTCATTTTGTTGATGTTATTTGTCTATTAGGGTGAAATACAGCAGCTAATACACTCGCGCAAATAACGAGTTCCAGGCGCCACTAATAAATAATGTTTAGGCTGGAAGTTCCTACTTTGCATTTGAACCGAGATTTGTTATGGTGTCAGTGGTAATGCTGAAGTTGAATTGATAGCGTATCTTTTTTTCCCCCCGCTTAGCAGTTTTATTCTAATTACTCAGCAACAATTCAGATACAAATCGTTCGAAAAGAAGTTAATATTTTTCGATATTAACTTCGCACAAAAAAAAAAAAAAACCTTAAATTTAAAAAAAAATGAAAAAAAAAATAAATATAATTTGATAAATAATTTAAATTGAAAAAATAAATTAATAAATAATTTAAATAAGTAAATAAATAAGTTAAAAAAATCCCCCCCAAAAATTTTGATGGCGCAACTTGCGCCATAATCCCCCCCTGTGGGCACCCCTGTATGTTGTATCAGGAGAGCTCTCTCACAAAATTTAGATAAATGAAAATTTGGTTGAACATATCATATCAATGCTTTACTTTTCCTTTACACAATTTAAAAAATTTAATATAAACCTGGTTGCAAACGTCATACGAATGTTCCATGTCTTGAAGGGTTGATAAGTTCTAAAACATTTAAAAGGTTCTTAATCTCTCTGTTGTGGATGGTTACTTATGTAGCTGAAAACCGAATGTCAAAATAGAATAGGCTAAGTTATCGGACGGAGAGCATGCTTTATTGGAGCTGGATTTGGAGAACGGCAAATTGGGAGAAGTTGTGATGACTGGAAAAAGTGGTACAGAGAATTGCAAAGGAGTAGTATAATTTCTAGTAGCATAGCGATGGAGAAAAAGGAAAGCGATTCCTCACCGTATTGAAGAAGGCACGCTGCATAACTCAATCGGAAATCTCTCAGGAAAGCGATACCCCATCACGTTGAGGAAGGGCACGCTGTATCATTTTAGTTGGAAATCTGCCAAGAAAAAAACGGTGCGATATTGTTTTTTTTGTTTATCTTTTTATGGGGCCTGTGCCTCCCTTTCATCCTCAGCTAACGAGTTCTCTTCCATCTTCTCCTCGAGCTGACGCAATCCTCAAAAAAATGTCTTGATCAATGTCGATCTAGCAGGGAATCTTCACTGCCCTGCCGCCATCATCATTTCCTGCTGTGTCGCCCATTGCGATTCATTGTGATTCTTCGAAAAAAGACTCTAGAAGAGAATCTTCGTTCCTTGAAGAGCACGTTCTATCGATACCGTGTTGAGAGCAAATCTGACTGAAAAAATCGCGTCTCCCTGCTCTAGACTTTGATGGCTGACATTGAGCCGTCCAATCAAAGCTAGCGTGGGTTAGGAGTCAATGCCCGCTTCGGCATCTGTGGAGGGAGAATAGCCAATCGTGCGCCACGTGGTTCAAAAAGTGACTTCAACTACAATTGTTTTGGGGAAGAAAGACCGGGAAGAATTCCGTTCAAGATAGCTAAAGATGGGAAAATGCAAAACGACCGAAATTTGGATAAAAAGGGAATTAAAAGAATCGCGATTCGAAAAAGCGTTAAATTGGCCGAAAAATGCTTAAACGATATATCAAAATGTGCGGAAAATTATGGGAAGTAAAACTCTTGAGACGGGAATACGTTCCGATGTGAATTTAAAAAGTTGTTGAGAGAGAATAGCGGGAAATGACGTTAAGCGATCGTGAATGAGAAGTTACAAACTGATTGATAAACTGAAAAACTCCTAATAATGTGATGCAATATCACAGTGGCTTTAGATTTGATTCTCCTTGGAAACAGTTAGCAATTTTATATTAGCGTGCGTATAAAAGCATTTGCATTATTTTGGAAGCAAAAGTTAAACATTTGATGAATTTGTCAATTCTGTGTCATTAGAATGAATAGACATTTTCATAATAAATTTGTTATAAAACATTTTTATTTTGCTGGTTCGCATTTAACTTAGGTATGTTTACAAAAAAAAGAATTTTGTGTTGCACACCATTGATAAAAGACTTATGGAAAATTATTTATTTATTTTTGAAAGTGATAAAATTTAAATATTTCGCTCTGCTGAAAAGTAATGTATACAGCACACTTAATTAGGAAATTCACTCCCCCTCCCCCTTCAAATTTTACTAACAATAATGTTTCAAAATTGTTAAATAAGGTCTCCTATTTTGAGAATCACCTAAAAATCTAGCTCTTTTTCCTTTTAGAAGCCATCTTACAGAAGATACATGATGAAATCTGCTCCAAATATGATGAAGCTGTCAAATCACAGCCTACAGGTATCTGTCTTACTCATTAATATGATCATTGTTAATATATTTTGCTTAATCATTTAAATTTCCTCATCCATTCTGAATAACTGCTGGTTTCGATTAGTTTTATCTAAATATCTAACATTGCTAACCTATATGATAGTATAGTGTTAAGATCTCAGTCAAATTGTATAACCTCCTCCTTTGTTGAAGTTGGTTAGTAAATAAGAAAAAATAATAAAAAACAATAAAATAGCAGAATGAAAAGTCTATGGACCCATTCAGTCTCTAGCCTCCCAGTAGCACACCCACAAACTCTGCTCCACATCAGCGTAAAACGCGAAAGAAACCGAAGGCAGAAACCGAAAATCTAGGTATTTTCCATAGGAATGCTATGTAATCCATTTTACGCTTCTGCTTTATTTTTCTGCTTCACGTCAATGTGGAGCAGGGCCCTTAGAGCTAAGCGCAGGGAAGCTCTTAAGGTGGGTATAGTCCATAGGTTGTTGTAAATTACAAAGTGCAATTCGGGTCATTGAAAACATTGATATAGGGCAAACACCTAGCAAGGCAAATCACAGCCAATAGCTAGGCGGAATTCAGCTGCTGCTTTCTTTCTTAGCCAATCAGAGATATGTTGAATATCTGTCCACCAGGATTTCTCCAAACTTCTAACAGATAGTTCTAAAGTTAATGCTGTGAAATGAAATCCTATTAAAAAAGTTCAAGTACAATTAATAACTCAATGTGACATAAGATTGGACAGTATTTCTGTTCCAAGCCTTCTGTTGGTCTTCATTTATGGATTGAAACAAAATTATTTAAGTTAAGTAAAAAAAAAAAACTTTGCAAAAAACAATTTTGGTGTTTACATCTAATTGTTTCAAGGCAACTCTTTTTCAGTACAAAAGGTGCAAGATCATTAATGTCACCCATCCAACAAAAGCTTTTGTTGTGACTTTGCTTTAAACTCTTGTTTTTCTTACTACTAATTTGTAGCACAAAAGTCTTTGTTAATTTCTTAAAACTCTTCATTCATGTTAGCGAAGAATTGTTATAGAAGCTAAATACATTATTATTCTCTCTTGTTTTAGAAAAAATGTGGAGCTTTTATCTCGAATTTTTATTCAGTTTGGTGAAATCATTTAAAGAAAACAAAAGAAGAAAAGTAAGAAGAAATTTTTTTAACCAACCTTATGAATAATGAAATGTCTAATTTCTTTCTAATTTTTTTATGTGAAATATCTTTCAGCTGTGCTGAGTTAATTTTTATTATTTCTGCTTTTAGAAAACATGTTTTAAAATTAGTACTTTTCAGCATCAGATTCATTCCTATACTGAGAATACTCTTAGGATTATACTCTCAGAATATAGGAAAAAATCTAAGAATGTTCTCCTGAATTCAAAATTTCGATTATAATCCAGAATACAGTGCCCTCTTTCCCAATTTGCATTCTGGGCACATGCCCAGGCCCATGCAATTGATAGGGTCCCCAGTTCCAGATGTAGACTTATTGTCTCAACATCGAAGAGAGAATTAGCATACTGGAGAAATGTATTTAAATATTCATTTCATGCAACTGTAAAGAAATAAAAAGAAATCTGGAACACCGTTTATGTACTTTCTTTTTCTACTCTAACAAAATTGTCGCTCTTTTAAAGTTATAGATGCCCCATGATGCTAATTTGCCCAGGGCCTCCCATAGGCTAAGTTCGATCCTTTGAGAACATTCAATTTTTCTTAAAATAAGTGTAAAATTTTATAAATACTATTGACAAAGTATTGGTGCGACATCAATGTGAAAACGTCCATGTTCAAATTGAAACACTGATGGTATTGATATACTGACCACAAAGCATTGATGTTCTGAAACATCGAACTTTTAAATCTGTATTCCTGCATAATAAATTATAAAAATGCTGGAACTAAATTCACAGTAATTAATTCATCAATTAAGAGGATTTTTGGACTGTTGAGGTTAAACTTTTAATAATAATAATTAATTATTAATGTTCCAAATTAAGTAATGCAAAGAGGTCAATAACTTATACATTTAAAGTACAAAAAACTGAAACTTCAATACAAATTAACTGGAATAATATCGTAACATCTTTTAAATTTCCAACTGAATAATACAACTAGCTGTCATGGCCGTCACGAAACTTTCTTCTATATCTATCTTATGAATTCTGGTTACAAAATAAAATACGTACTCGCCTGAATAATTGGAGACAGCTCCAATTTCCCAATTATCGTAATAACACTGTAAATGCAGAATCAATGAGCGAAATTGGAAATCATTGCAAAAGCCTTGTTCAGATTAATTGCAAACATTTTATTTGTTAGCAAAACGAAATTGGCAACAGTTAAAATTTTCAAATCATTGAAAGTTTTCAGCTGTTTTGATAATTAAATAGCGTGAAAGCAATTTTTTAATGAATTAATTTTTCGCATTGTTGACTAAGCGCAAAAATTGTTAACTTATGCTAACGTAAATACCAGGCCGAGGAAGTGTGGTCGGCTGAAGTGAAAGGAACAGATAGGCATTTTTAACAAACAGTATAAATTTATTTTAGCTAAAACATTATAAGCATTAAAAAATTTGATATGCCCCAAAAGACTTTTAAAGTTTCAAAAAACCCCGCAATTTTAGTTAGAAAAATTCAAAAAGGTCTTAGAACAGAATTTGAAGTCCTCACGTTAAACTCTTCTCAATAATACCATCTCTGGAATGGAAGTCCACCGGTTACAGCTGGTACATGGTCCACCTTTCCGGGTATGGCGTCATAGTCCACAGCTCAACTTCAATTCCTGCATCTTGTCTGGTATACAGGCACGACGAAGCATTCCATTTATCCGAGGGATAGGCACCGCCAGAGACCAGGAATATTACCACTATGAAGGAGCCAGTTGGTTTGGTCGCCTCATGACCAAAATGAGAAAACAGGTTACAGCCATATAAGTTTCATCTTAGAAACTTGAAGATTTTTACCGCGGTGGAATGATAGAACTGTCCGTAGTGGCTAGTAAGTGGGATTCTCAAAGTCCCCGAGCATAAACTCGTTCGGCCAAATTCTTAAAGAACATTTAAAGTAAAATTACTAAGAATGCCTGCATGGTGTAACATAAGTGGTTGAAGGCACCAGCCTTTTCAAAATTACAGCACCACCAAAAGAAAAGCACGCCCCACGTGCACGCAGAAACAACAGAGCGCAAAGACAACAACAACACTAAGACATGACAAGACAGATTTTAACATACAGCTTGGAAAGTCTACCATTCTTATAGTTGCAGACGATGGAACGTAGTGGCGTGACGTCGAGACAGAATTTGAATAGAACTTTAGTAAAAATACAACTCAACTTAAAAAAAACACAGCTTAGGGAAATTTCTTAAATTGTTTACCCTCTTCGAGGAAGCAAGTTGTTCCTCAACACTAAAGCTCTGACGTCACACCATTACAGAAACATGCAAGTTCTGTCACTAGTGATCGGATTGTTTGCCGGCGTGCTAGGATGAAAATTAAAATGGGTTTTCTTTCCCCGGGACGTGCAGGCAAGGAAAGTAGGTGCAGTTATCATTTTATTATTATTTTTTAAAAGATTTGTTTAGGGACTTTCTTCAAGAAAAAATAAAGGGCCATGCTAACAAAAATCACCCCACCCTCCCCTTGGAGCGATTGGCGCCAAAATTTAATCGATGCTTGCTTCCATATTGGGTTAGTGTTATTCCAAATTTCATTCAAATCTCAGCAATATTTCTCGAGATACAGTAGGTGCAATGACAAAATAAGCACTTTTGATTGCTCCACCCCCCTTTGAGATATTGACACACAAATTGAATCAGCACTTGTACTCAATAGGGTCTACCTATGGACCAATTTTCGTTTGATTCCGCCGGTTACTTCCTGAGATATAGCAATCACCCCCGCGCAGAACACGTGCGATTGCTCCACCCCCCTTCGAGATATTGACACACAAATTGAATCAGCACCTGTACTCAGTAGGGTCTACCTATGGACCAATTTTCGTTTGATTCCGCCGGTTACTTCCTGAGATATAGCAATCACCCCCGCGCAGAACACGTGCGATTGCTCCACCCCCTTCGAGATATTGACACACAAATTGAATCAGCACCTGTACTCAGTAGGGTCTACCTATGGACCAATTTTCGTTTGATTCCGCCGGTTACTTCCTGAGATATAGCAATCACCCACGCGCAGAACACGTGCGATTGCTCCACCCCCCTTGGAGGAATTCGCTAAACAAAGTCAGGTGCACCAGTTCACATGGTGGTACATATGTGCAAAAATTTTTGTTCGATTTCATGCAGTAGTTTTTGCTCTAGTGCGGCCACAAAAACTGGTCACACACATACAAACTCACACACAGACAGACATTTTCCAAAAATGGTCGAAATGGACTCAGCGCTCCTCAAAACGTGCAAATTTGTCAAAATTCGACATTCGAAAATTTTCACGAAACCAATACTTTCTTCTATATATTAGATATAGAAGAAAGTAAAAATGGAGTGCAAGTTATTTAATATAATTAATACCAATGAATTAGAGAAATTTGTAAAATATTTCAAAGTTAATAACATGAAATATGTGTCTACTTCTATAGACAACTAACAATAGAAAATTTTCCTAAGTGATAGATGTCACAATATCTAATTATTAGTGATGTCTTCATCATAACTATAAACATATTCACATTTCTATGGAATATTTTAGGTTCAATTATAAAACATCAACATCGCAAAAACATAGAACACAAAACATGGATGTTAGGAAAAACATCAACCCTCTAACATGGATGCTGAAAACATGGACATTTGTGTTACACGACTTTGACAAAGTATGAAAGTAAAATCTTGTTTAGGGTTTACTAACAACAAGTTAATGTTGTTAATTGATAAAAGATGTTTTTTTTTTAAACAATGCAAGAACGAAATTTTGGTCTGTCAAATAAATGCCTTGAAAAAAAAATATCTTCTTTTTTTTTAATTTATTTTATTTTTTTCAGAAGCTTTGAAAAAGACAGATGCAAAAGCTACTAAAAATTAAAGTATAAAATATTGGATCTTCTTTGAGTGTTTTGTCTTTCTAATTGCATTTATTTTATACCATGCTGCAACAGAAATAAGGCTGCAAAAATATTTAGCAATATTAAGTACCCACTGTTTAACAATTTCGCTACCTCTGGATTCTACAGTACTCTTCTAAAACTATGGGAAGCTTACTTATACCATTGAATGTATCTCTTTTTTAATTTTGTAAGCGCATTCCCCCCCCCCCCCTTCCTCCCTAGGAATTGATGAAAAGTTAAATTCATTTTGATTAACAGTTTAGAATTTTTCTTCTATCCATGGTAATCTTAGAAGTACTTTACTGTATCAGTACTATAAAATGGCACCCTATGAAATGTTACTTCTATTAAAGTAACTGAATGTAATTAGTTTTACTTTAAATACATTTATAGTTCTTTAAAAATGTTCTTTTTAAATCTTCACTTGTGTGTTGTTTATACAATGCCAACTTTGCTTGAAGTTTTTTTTTTTTTTTTTTTTTTTCAGAAAGGTTTTAAGTTTTTTCTTAAGCAAAAAATGAAAAATTCAATTTTAATTGTTTGAAATTCTGATAGAAAATTTCATTCACTTCTAAAAAATGGAATGTGGTAAAATTATTGTTAAGTTTTTCAAGAATGTTCTTGTTAATATTCTTTAATGTGAGAAAATTCCTCAAAATATTCTCCTTTCAAATTTTTCATCTCATATGTCTATACTAGTGTTCAGTAATTTTCAGAAATAAATTATTTTTAAAGTTATGCAAATCATTTATTTTTGCAGCTGCAGGACAATTTGTTGAGTAAACTGGAAGAAGCCGCGAATGCAGACCTTTTGTCCTTGATTTATTATAGTCATTGGGTAAGAAATAGTTTTTTTGATATTATGTATTAGTAATTATTTTAGAAAAGAAACTCATTGTTGAAATAAACATTAAAATAAAAAAAAAAAGTTTTAAAAACTGGAACCTGACTACAGAAAAAGCACTGAAAGGTAAGAAACGAGTTAGTTGCTACTTAATATCATCGTATTATTAAGTAAAACAAGTCATTTGATATGTTAACTATTCCCATTTATTTAGTTCTCTTGGAACCCTCCGTCAGCTCTACATTAATCACATCATAATTCAATTCAAATGCTGTAGAGGTGCATTGTCAACTGTAAAAAGCAAGCACTTTAGTTTGATACACAATAATGGTAAAATGTTATTTTGGTGTGTTAAATGTTTATTATAGTTAATTAGGTTATAATGTTATTTTGTCAAATTGTTCTTCTGTAGTTGACAGCACAGCACTACAGTATTTGAATTGAATTATGATGTGATTAATGTAGAGCTGACGGAGAGCTTACTAAATAAATAGGAATAGCTGACATATCAAATAATACGATGATATAAAGTAGCACCTACCTTGTTTCTTACCTTTCAGTGCTTTTCTGTAGTTAGGTTCCAGTTTTTAAAATTTTTTTTTAATATCTTACTGTTTAGGGTTTTTTTTTCTAAAGTCGAATTGCAGTTTTATTGCGTTCTAGCTGCGTGGCCCGGCTCTGCCGGATATACCTTGAGAATAAAATTTATGTCAAGTAACGTGTGTCTATAAAAGTCCCAATTAGATTAAAGTCGACATTTTGCGCAGTACGAAAAATGAATCAATCGCCAAAAAAGTTTTAAAAAGCAAGAATTTTATTTTTTTATGTTCAAGAACAAAATGGCTACACCTTTTTGCTATCAATAATTTCTTTCACGCTATTTAATTTCTTTCACACTCATGCAGACGTTTTTTATAAATCCAATTTAAAATGGATATTTTCAAATTTAAAAACAGCCGTATCTTTTTTCAGGGTGGAGATAGCGATTAGTGGTTTTGAAAACCTTTGGAAGGAAACTTTCCTAACAGGTATTTCTTGCGTTCTTTCGAATGAGACCAAGATCGAGAAGATCCGATAAGTATTTTGCTAGATAGAGCCATTTTTAAGTAGAAAGAGCTATTTTGAAGTCTTTTATTCAAAATTCGAACGGATCAGTGCTTTTTTCCCGCTCAAAAACCACCCTATGATCCTTCCCGGGTGCCCAAGTATCTCCCTGCCAAATTTCGTCCAGATCCGACATAAACTGGATTTGTATAAGGCACACACACACATATATATTCTTTGTTTTGTTTATGTGAATTTGTTCGACTTTAAGCTCTGTTTTTTCTAACTGGACCTTGATTTTCAGTCTGACTTGTTGTTCGAGAGGGGTAGAGAAGACGACGCCCTGTCGGTGTCCCTCCAATCAGCACGCAGGGCCAATCGGGTCTCCCATTGGGTGAGGTGCATCACCCTGCACATCCGGGGCCTCAAGTCCAGCAAGACCATCTACCTGCTGCTTATGGAGGCCCTCTCTACTCTCAGGGAGAAGGTATTTTCCTCAACCTGTGACTTTTTACCCACTTTATTCAACGAAATTTTAAACTTTGGCTTCAGGGTTGGCAAAAACACAGGTTTTTCTACAAAAACCCAACACACCCTGGTTTTTTGTGGGTTTTTCTGGGTTTTTGTATGTTAAAATTTTATTTCTTATGCGGGTATTGATATATAATGTATGCATTCCAGGGTTGTTTGGTTTAAACCACGGTTTAAACCAATCGGTTTTTTTAAAAAAACCATGCGGTTTTTTTTTAAATTGGTTTTTTTCCAAAAAATGACAAAAAAAGAAGGAAAAAAATTCTTTAAATGTTTACATTTATTTTATGCACATATTAAAAAATGTAAAATTTAGTTTATGCAAAGTTGTAGACATAAATAATTAAGAAAAAGATTTTTTTTTGAAATTTATTAAAAGTTTGCAAAATTATGTTTTTTCAAATCAATATAACATTTCTCATTATGTAATATAGTACACTGCCAAAGAGCAGATTTAGGCAAACTTTCTTCATAACACATAATTTACATATAATTAATATTTATAAAGGATTGCATATGTATTTCAAAATTCAAAGCAATAATTGTTCCATCGCTGATGCTGTTTCTATTTGGAAAGAGCTTAAAAAATATTCAGAGAGAAAAAATTAAGTAAGGATGTCCAAGAGTTTTCAGAAAGTAGATATAATTTGGCTCTGACACCTGCCCAATTTTTGGCTTACATGTTTGACCCAAGATATAGTCGGAACGAACCGTCTGAACAAGAGAAGAAAGAAGCACTAAATTTTGCGAAATTGAAACATCCAAGCAACTCCACGCTTTCACTCGTAGTGAAATTCAGTGCAAAATCCTCACCTTTTGAGGAGCATTATTTTGATCCAAGTGTAATACAAGAAGTTACTCCATATATATATGAGTGTTGGAAAAGTCAGCAAACTCAAATAAATGAATTCATCGATAAAGTGTTCACCGAAATTGAGCAGCTGATTACAGCAAAAGCCTCATCTGCAAGTGCTGAAAGAATATTTTCAATATTTGGATTCGTTCAATCACAAATTAGAAACAAATTAGGGTTGGAAAAAGCTTCAAAGCTAGTTTTTTTATTTGGGGCTTTTATTTGATTGAAATACATGTATTTTTTTTTAAATAAAGTTTAGGGAAAAACTTTCTCTTAGTTTAAATTTGAATCAAAATGTTTTTAAAGCCACAGTAAATATAAATGAGTCAACCTACATATAAATATTTGAAATATATGTAGGGCTCCCAAATGGTCCGTTTTTCCCGCCAAAATCCGTTTTTTAGAGTTAAGTCCGTTTTAGACCGCTTTTTAACATTTTGGTCCGATTTGTCCGTTTTTATATTATTTTTACTTAAAAATCAACTTTTTTATGTTTTGAAACATGCAGTGCCTCAGTCTTATTGAACATGATTTTCCCAAGTTATTTCGCTTCAGATTGTCGTCATAACTCCTCCTACAACCATCGCAGCATGAAAATGTTGCAAACGGAGTGGTTTGAGGGAGGAGTTACAACCTCAAATTGAAGCAGAATGTTACCAATATTTTCTGGAACACAGGCCCCAAGTTTGCAAATTTAAATGGACTTTCCAACGTCCCCCCCCCTCAGAAGGAGGACGCTAATAAGAACGATGTTGCTATGAACAATCCTTTTTGCGAATGAAATCCCCAAAGCAATTTCGTGATTCATACGCCATTTTTCACATTGCAAGCACCACGTGTTTGTAAATATTTATTCCGATTTCTAGACAGTGTTAATCAAATACAAAATATTTTCGCCAGTTCTTTCCTATTTATCAGAAGATAGTCATTGTACTAGAATTGAAAATATTGAGCGATTTATCATGACCACATGTCACACGGAAGTGTCGCCAGTTTTTGGTAAAATCAGAGATCGCTATGCCGAAGTAACTTTTTCTCCGTCTGAGTTTCCCCTTTTTTTAAAATCTTTTTCCTGGTTTACTTAAGTATGTTCTTCTCTCTTTCAGAATTCTGAACTTCTTTTAGCTGAAATTGCAAGAAGATATTGCTACAAACTTTCAAAAATCAAAATATTAAAAAAGTGGCAAAATATTTTTTTCTTTTTTTTTTTTAATTTTATTTCTCAAGTTCTAGTTATATTTTATCCACAGCTGTCTAGTCCCCCACCCCCTAGAATTTCTCCAATGTATATGTACTCCGAAAATCCGATTTTTTTTTTTTCGGAAAAATCGAATTGTTTCTAAAATAATTCCTCTATTTTTTTAATGGAAAAATCGGCCTATAATTTACTAATTGCCGTACCTGCCTTATTTAACACTTTCTGTTAGCTAATTTTTAATTATCAATAACTCATTTACATAGTTTTTTCAAGCCGTGCCAATATCGTGCATGTACTTCGCCGAAAATTGCATGCAGTTTCTGAGTTGGCAATCCTTTTGCATCTTGTAAATATTTCGATCATTTTGAAAGTTGAGAGCGATTTTGACTTATTCTATCTTAAATCTACTTAATTAAAGTTTTATTTTAAGGTTTTTTTTTTCTTTTTCATTTTTTTTTTTTTGAAGAGGGTGGTTTTTGCACAAGCCTCCATTTTAAAGGGCCATAAATTCAAGCAACAGCATGGTTAAGCTATTTTCAGATTTGCTTAAATATGTTTTTCTTGCGCTTTCAAAAAAAATTTTTAGTTGAAATTACAAGAAATTTTCTATAAACCCTTAAAATATTAGTGAGATTGGGCAAAAACACCCTGCTTTTTTCTCTTTTTTTTTAATTCTCAAGTTTCAGTGATCATTTTTTACAGCGCTGCCAAGTGCTCCTCCCCCTCCTCCCAGTTTCTCTAAATTTTTTTACATACTCTTTGCCCTGAAAAATCCTCTCTTGAAGATCAGTGTAAAGTGTAGTGAATTTCAGTAACCGACTTATTTAAGATTTTCCCTCAACTGAATTTTAAGTAATAGCTCATTTAGTAAAAATCTTTTTACCAATGCAGTGTGCATGCCTTGCCAAAACTGGATGCAGTGTAACGGATTCGGATCCTTCTGCATCTTGCAAATATTTCATTTATTTTGAAATTTGAGAACTATTTTAACTTGTGTTTTTTACTATTTTTACTTAAATCTTCTTATTTAAAGTTATATTGTAGCAGTTTATTTTTATTGTTTTTGCAACTTGACTTTAGCTCTTTAATTTGTTTAACTGTGATAACTAATATGTAAAAGGTTTTTAATTATGAACACACCGATTCATCGGCCACTTAGCTGATTAAAAATAATCTGCTAATTTTCTCCTATTAATAGGTAGAAAAATTTATTTTTCAATTAAAATAACTTAAGTTTGCCTCTACCAAAAGAGCTGCTGAATAAAATTATAAACAATATTTTTGAATTCAAGATGGTATGCAATAATGAGTAATACTAAATTAATTTTTTAAGCAGTTAATTCCAACATTTCAAAAGTTACTTTTTAAGTTAGTGCATGGGTGTTTAAATAGGGGTTATAAGATCGTTAATTACATAAGGTGATTGTGCCCTCACCCTCTCCTCATCCAAATATTTGTGTTTGTAATTATTCAATTATTAAAAATAAATAATCGCTCACTGGAATGAACATTTCATTAACTAATTTTGAAAAGTCAGTCGTTCAGAAGATAGAGCTAATGAAGAAACTGCCATTAAAAATCATTGTTACAGTTTATTCGCAAATTAGTTTCATGGATTAAACCTAAGGCAGGCACGTCATTTTGGAGGGTCGGGCCGGCTTCGAGAAATCAATGTATTTGCATATAAGTGGGCGTGGTTTTTTATGTTTTCCAAAGAAATTGCATTGCTTTTGGACCCTTACCCCCCACCCCTGGAAAAACTTGAAATGACGGCCCTGATCTAAGGCAACTAATTTGCTTTTTGGTGCTTTCTTGGGTTTAACTATGAATGGTCCTCCCAAGTCCTCTTTTTAATATTGAAGGGTCCTCTTTAGTCCCCTTTTTAACTGAAAACAGTTCTCTTTTACCCTTTTCATTAGCTAAATTGTGTTGGGAGCCCTGTATATGTAAAATATTGTTTTACAATAACACAAAACCAAACTTCACGTCACAATAAAATATGTAAATTCGTTACTAGGGATGCACCGATAAGCAAATTGGCCGATTACCGATTACCGATTAATCGGCTTTTGATAATCGGCCGATTAATCGGCTAGGCCGATTAATGATAATTTTGATTGTTTTCCTACTACTAATTTTAACATCACTGATTTTTCTCTCTTATACAATTCCAAGTTTAGAAATAGTAAGTAATTTATTTCTGAGAGAAGCTTTTCTTTTCCATTTTCCTAGTTTTCACAAAATAATTTCAATATTTTATCAAATTTCTTAGAACCAATTTTCATATTATTGTCAATAATATTATTAACACATTGTTAGTTACGTGAATGTGACATAAAAATTCAAAAAAAAAAAAAGGAGGGGAGGGGGAGTCTGTGGTGAGCTCTCCAATTTAGGAGTATTTTCAATCCATATTTTTTAATAATTAGTAACAATTTAATTTAATACTTATATTCCTTGAAAATTAGAGGTTATCTAAAAGCACTGTGCTAAGGAGAAAACTAACGCCACATGAAAAAGTGTAGTAACATTGTCTATGTGTTTGTATATCTATTCAAAGTAGGAGACTTAATTTCAAAAAACTTGATATCAACTGTGAGGATTATTATTACTGTTAATAAAATTATTCATCATAGTTTCTTAGTGAATGTATACTTTAAAGAATAATATTTGAAAAATATATTTTCTACCGATTAATCGGCCCGGCTTTGCCGATTATTAATAATCGGTAAAGTGGCCGATTATGGCCGATTAATCGGTACTGCCGATTAATCGGTGCATCCCTATTCGTTACATTATAAATTATTTTGTTATTTAATATTTTGAACAAAAAGACAAGTTTCAGAGCCATAACATATGTGCGAGCACTGAATGAATAATTTCAAGTGATAAAAATATTATTTATTCTTTTCTGAAGCTGATTTAGCAGTAAATATTTGAATACTTTTAAGTATAATCGGATTGCATTTTTCAATTTCTTGCAGAAGATGTTACATTTTCTGCAAAATATATTTCATGAAACAGAATTTGCTACTAATTTACTTTTTCTAAGGAGTCTGTACATTTTATATTTTGAATTCCAATGCTATTTCTGCTTACTTGTTTACAAGATCATGAGGTGAAACTTTTCTGTTTAGATAATGCTTGAAAATATGCTCCCCCCCCCCCGTTTTTTGATAATTATTATTACTTGTTTTGATATAATTAATTATGTTTTTTTTTTTGGATCATCACTACTTTTTGTCTCAACCTGCATCATATCTGCTTCTTTACGTATTTCCTGAGAGGTCTATGCATTCATACCAATATATTAATTGAGTTTATTTCAATCAATATTTTCCTATAAAAAGCTATTTTAATGATGTAATTAACTTAAAATGTTTTGCTCTTGTCTCCTTAAATAGTCAAGAAATGTGGTTTTATGACTGTTGAAGATTGATTGATTATTAATTACACCAAACTTTTATTACTTTCTGAAAAAAAAATATTTTTTTAAAAATTATATTAAAACTAAAAAAACCCGGTTTAAACCAAAAAAACCTGGTTTTAACCAAAAAAACCCGGTTTTTTTCCAACCCTGATGCATTCATTCATATAAAAATATATATGTTAAGTTAAAGTTCTGAATTGCATTTAATCAATGTCAATTGATTAATAATTAATATTATTAGCAATATCAATTAATAATATCATCAACCGAATTGTAATATTTAATGTACATTTAAGAAGCTTTGGACAATGGTTTCAGCTATGAACTTTTATCACTTGTCTTTTACAAAATAGAAGAACTGTTACAAATGGGCTTTCCAACAAATTCAGAAATATTTAGGGTGTGAAAGTTTCAAAAACTTAAATTTATACCATTAAAAAATTAAAACCATCGTTTATTAATAGCACTTGTTTATTAATAGAAATAATCATCTTTTTTCATTAAGTAGCCTGCTTCAATATTTAGTCGTGTCATTTGCATGTCTTTTATAAGGCATATCTCAATGCTAAGTGTGTGTCTGAGATAAGGGAAGTGTCTCCCCCCCCCCTTCCTATTTTCAAAACCAAAACTGATTAATTTCAGATGGGGGAGGGGGGCGTGGGGATTCTTAATTGATTTTTTTTTTTTGAAATAATCATTAAAAAAAACTAGGTTAACATTAGAACTTTGCAAGAATTATAAATTTATTAATAAATGCTTGTCATAATATTTTAGTAGTTTAATAAACTGCGTGGGGACGCATTTTCTTTGTTTTTTTTTTTAAATCAAAGAAAGGGTTTAGTGCTTCAAGTCAGTGGTATGGTATAATACATCACTTGAAAATCATTATATACTAAATGCAGTAGGGTTAGAAGAAATGAAGAACAAAAGTTTATTTTCTTGCTCCAGAATAAAAGCAAAAATTGCAGTATTTTGTCATTATTTGACTGGTGTGTTGAATCAAAATTATCATAAGACATTAATTAAGCAATTGTTTCCATCTACAATAAGTTTATCAATGGATCATTTTCAATTCATTGTAAAATTTTAAAATTTGCAATCAAAAAATAAATTAATAATAATAATAAGTGTTTTGCAACAAAAAGTAGTATCATAGCTAGGAAAATTTTCTGGTCGATGACTTGAAAATTGAAGAAATAATAATTATTTTATAAAATAAATAATTAGAAAAAAAATTATCTCAAATAAACATGATTTCTTACTTATTTTTTATGTATAATTTAGATGAGATATTATTATTGACTATATTTGGATGGTGTTATGCAAAAAGGAGTTAACCCACAAAAACCTGATTTTGAGATAATGGGCTTTAAAGTCAACAAACTCTGGCAAAAAGCATGGAGCTCTATATCAATATACCAATGATATGTTACCATAAAATGCTGATAGGGCTTAAATATTTTTGCTTAATGTAGAAAGCAACATATTTTACCATCACAGTTGGATAACTCATTTTTTTATGTTTTGTGGGTTAACTCCTTTTTGCATGACACCATCCATTTGTTGATAACTTAGAAATTAACAAAAACCCGGGAGGGTTTTTGTTGGTGGACCCGCCCAGAAAAACCCGGGCGGGTTTTTCTGGGCTGGGCCCACCTTTGCCAACCCTGTTTGGCTTTGACGTATGATATATTTGGTTATAAGAGTGGAAATAGTGTTGGAAATAAATGGTCGTAGTCGTATTTTGAGACCAAAAATTTTGATTTGGAAAAAAAATTGGATTTGGATTTGATGAATTTCTATCCAATTGCATCCAAGATGAAGCTAGTAAAATGATTCATCATTCTCTAAGTAGTGATTAAGAATGTTTCGGATGGCAGTAGAGTATCTATGTTACAGAATTGAAATGGTAAAAGTTGGGAAATGTTGCAATTTACTTAAATCAAGGTTTGTTGTTCTTTATATTTAAGCTTAAAATTTCCATGATCTTAGCAGTTGATTTAAAAGTTAAATATATTAGCTTATCTACCAGCTGTTCATTGAATTTTCTATCCACACTCAAGGAAAAGGTCTGTGTTTACTTTTAATCACAAGAAGTTATTGATTTGCTTGTAATTTTGATTGTTCCACTGCCTCCCACCCCCCCATTTTCCGTTATTATTTGTGTTTGCTTATTCTTCTTAATTGTACTGATGCACTCAACTTTACCTTTTCAGGATACCATGCCCCTTTGGAAATTGGGGGTCGAGTGGTTGTCCATCTCTGATCCAGAAAAGCTGATCGAGTTTTTCGAGGTAACCATTTATTTAAGTTTTAGATTAAAAAATTACCAATGGTTAAGTTTAACCCTCAAAAAAATGATGAAAAATTTGCCATGTGCAGTATTTAGTATCTTTTTTTACAACTTTGCCTAAAGTTTGTAGTAATCTCTTTTTTCTTTGTCAGTTTCAATCACAGCATCACACTTGCTAACTTATACAGATTAGGTAGAAAATTTAAGCAATTGAGCCGTTTTTTTTTATTGTGTGAGTCCCAAATTTTTAAGATTTCGATATCTGTTTGCATCAAAAGCTGTGACAGTCTCTTTTTTGGTTTGCAGTCTTGCTGTATCTTAATGTATACGAATGAGAAAATAGAAAAAAGTAAACAAACCAAAAGCAGATGAAGGAAAGACGGTCAAACAAGCTTTGTGCTGAAATATGAATGAAGTGAAAAATCAACTTTAAAGAAGCATCAATCAGCAAGAAAATACAGCATATAGCGATTTCAAAGCTACGATTGAGCCTGGATTTAGAAATAAAAAATAAAACCTGGGCTTTGTGATGACTACTGGTTTAAATTTCTAGGTGCCAGAAAGAACAGCCTTGGTCAAATTTATTATGCATCAGACCTTTATGTATCCGAATATAGAAGAATATTTACTTAATAGAAATGCTGCACTTTGGTGATAGCATGTTTAGTTTTTAAAAATTTCGTAAAACATATAAAAGAAAATGAATTTTTAAACACAAAATTTTTTACATTTTAAAATTACTTTTACAAATTATTTGGAGTTTACTGTATGTGCCATTTTTTTATCAATCAAAAAATCTACTTAGAGGTTTTTCCTTTTCCAAGTGCTAAAATGGACAACTAGCAGCAATGAATAAAGGCATATGAAATCTTATTTTCCTTTCCTAAAATTAAGTTTTTTCATTTCTTTTGTACTTTTTTTAAATAAATAACAAATAAGCAATACAGTCGAGTCTCGTTAGTTTGAAGTCCCGAACGACCGTCTAAAAACTTAGAATTATTGGCAGTTCTCACAGCCTTTTCAGGAGTTTAGGACCTAAAGAACACTTTGAGATGAAGGAATATTTAAGTTATCGAGACATGACTATATCTTTGTTATAATTGTATCACCCCTGAATGAGCATTGGTCTCCTTAGACTTAAGAAAGATGTTCATTTATTGGAAAGGCTTCAATGGAAGGGCTACAAGGTTTGTTCACAGGCTTTCTAATTTAGAGTATGATTCCAGACTTAAGGTGCTTAACTCATTAATGCCTGACATTTTTTTTCCAAAGATATTTTGTGTACTGATTACAAACAGTGTTTAATGGACAGGAAAAATAATAAAAAAAATATTTTGTAAAAAATAATTTTTTGTTAAGGAAAGAAAAATCGTCCCTTAAAAGTTACGATAGACATAAGAGGGTACATACTTTTTTTACTAAATTTTTTTCTGCCTACGATATAATACTTAAAAAGACATTTTACAAGAAGAAATAAAATCAGCAATTAACATAAACTGAGAAGCTGGGAATAACTTTGAAAACTTAGCTTTTTTTCTTGAGATTGTGAACAATGTCCTTTTTGATAAAGATCATATTAAAACTGCTGCAGAACACACTTTACAATGGTTATATGCTGCAATGTACTAATAACGAATTGAAACAATACCAAGGTACTAATTGAACACTATTATTTGGTTGAAATGTTCATTTTGGGAAAATTCAGACCCTTTTTTGGACCGTCCCTAAAAAGGGACGCTAGGCATTAATGGTTTAATATGTTATAGTCTTCACCAAAGGAGACTCAGGCGGGACAAGATTCAGTTATTTAAATTTATCAAAATGAAAGAAGTTACTGGGTTAAAGTTTTTCATGGAAAGCAGGGCAAGATGACATTGTTTTAAGCAATTCAAACCCCAAGCCCCCAGGATATTAGGAAGAATTACTATTTTAATAGGGTGGTGGGCCCTTGGAATAGCCTACCGGAAGAGGTTGTAATGAGCAAGGGTGTGGATACGTTTAAAAGGGCTATTGATCTTTATTGGGGATTGTAATTTGACCTGGATCAACCCAGCTAGGCCCAGAGCCTGTTGTTGGTCCGCACATTTGTCTTTGCCTTGCTTATGTGAGTACTGCTTCCTTTCCAGAAAGGCATCCATCAGAGCAAAGAAGTGAGCCTGCCTCTGAAAGAAATGTATTTGGAGGCAACCATGCTACGCAACGGTCCAGAAGCTGCCACGGAGCTCTACAAAAAGTAAGGATCATCACCAGGGGTGGATCCAATTTTTTGTTTTTGGGTTCACAATGTGTGACAAAAAAGAAATTTTTGAGAACCTTTTGCTTTTTATGTTTTTAAAGACTTTGAAATGCCCCATTTTTTCCATTTTGTCATCAAATTTTAAATTTAATAACCAGTTCCTTTCTGTTTTCAAAATTAAAGTATATGTGTAATTTACAATGAATTGAATTAAAAAATGTGTTGATTTTTTTTCTTATAACTTTTTAACATATATTTTAATCATGACATTTATAACATGGGGGGAGGGGCGGACTTTTGCTTTTTAAGCTGTAGTTCCATTTAAAAAATGCTGAATAAACTAAATGTTGAAACAAATGTTAGATCTGAAATCAAGTGTAGTTTCATGTAGTACTAGATTTAGTCGTGTTACAAACATGTTCTAATATGTGGTTGTGTGGCGGGACGTTTTTTTTGAGTTGGGTAGTGAAAAAACTACAAGGTTGTAAAAGCCAATGTAAGTATTGCTCTGTGGAGACTTATTTTATAAATTTCAGGCTACTAAAGCAACTATCTTCAAGCAAAATTTTGATTGCAACCGTATGATATACTTTTAATAACTCTAAAACTGTGCTTCTCTTCCAGACTGAAGAAAATGGGACCCATCTCTCTGCAGCTGATTAGAAAAATTGTGGCCATCGAGAAAGGACAGGTAGGCTTTATTGTGTTTTAACACTCTCTAATGTGTCTCATCCCTTTTCTGGAACTTAACCTTTCAATCCTTGAATTGTTTTTAAAAATATTTTTTACTTTTATTTCTTGTTTAAATCATGAGTTCAATCATGCTTTAAAAAATTATATTTTTGTTGGACTGACTCACAACAATATACTTCCATTGAAAAAGAATCCTGTAGAATTTTACCAGTGTCATGAAACCGTTAATCCCAACCAGACAATTGATTGCGGTTTTTGCAAAAAATTCATTTATACTACTACCTTTTCTGTTTTTTATTCACAGTAACTGTCAATAAATTTTGCTTTGCAATTTCTTGTAGCCTTATTACATTCTTTTTCTGAAAACTAATCAAAATTTCCCTCTGTCAGAAGTGTCGCAAATTTGGTGCTTCTATTGCTTCTTACACAATCAGTATTATACTGCTATCTTTAATTATCAGTCAGACTATGAAATTGAACCTGGCTGTGTTAGTACTTATTTCTTTAATATGCATTTGAAAGGGTTGGACTAAAATCTAGGCTTTTTTTTTTCTTTTCGATGGTTGTTATAATTTTTGGAAATTTGCCCTGCATGTTTATCTACTCCCTTGTTTTAAGTGGTCCTCCTTACATAACATGCAGCAATGATATGTCTATTCCTTGAAGTATCACAGAAGTATTACCACAAAAATGCAACTTTTAAGAAGGGGTGGACTATTTTAGAAACTATTTCCTGCAACTAGCTAGCAACGAGATTCATATGCTAATTTATAAAAAATATCTGTTTACAGCTGAAGCCCTCCTTGGAACTTTTGAGGAAGTATTTTGAAGATGGGGTGAAGGAGTTCGGAACAACACACATTGGTAAGATATGCTAGTTGTTCTTGTGGGACTTTTTTTTTCTTTCTGGTTTGTGTAGATTTGAAAAATATCATGTGTAAAAAATCCCATGATTTTATTATCTGCTGAGTACTGTTTCATTCCATATAAATCAAGTCTTAAAATTTTTTATTGAGAAAATGAGCAAAAGAAATGTTCTTATGCTAAAAAAACTAACCAATAATTTTTGAAAAATAATAATAATTTCTTTTTGTGAAGAATATTAGCAAAAAAAAAAAAAAAATTTGCTAAGACAACAAGCAAAAAAAAATTTTTTTTTCAAAGAAAAAAAAAGGGGGGGGGGGGCGATTTTTTTTTTCAAAGAAAAAGGGTGGAAAATTAACTGAGAAAATTTGCAACAGAAAAATAGAAAACAAGTTTTCACAAGGAAAATGAGCAAAAAAAAATTCTTGTACCAAAAAAAACCCCAAAAAATAAAAGAAAAAAAATTGTAAAGAATCAGCATTAAAATTTTTTTAATTGAGAAAATTAGCGAAACAAGTTTTTTTCTTAGAAAATTAGCAAAAAAAATGTTTTTTCTGCAAAAATTAGCAAGAATTCTTTTTCACAAAAAAAAGCAAACACTTTTCTGCGAAAAAAATCATTAAATTTTTTTTTTCCTGTAAAAATCATTATTTTATTTTTACAAAAAGCCAGTAGTGTACATCACCCTGCTGGTGCCCATTCTGGTACCAGAAGACTACGGTTAAATTCAAACCATATTTGAAACGTGTTTGTAGATATCTGACAACCTTTGCCATACCTTTCCTAACCAAAAGTCAATGTTTCAGATATCTGGCTGGACTACATGAAGTTCGAGTCGGAACAGTCCGGCTGTGGGCCGGCCAATCAGGGCCGCCTCTTCTGGAGGGCCATGAAGACCCTGCAACCCGAACTGACCAAGGAGTTCCAGGAGAGGATCACAGAGGTCAGCACCGGTTGCCCAATCGCAACCCACTGGGAACTTGTCTCCTAGGGATCCTTAGGGCTCCTGTCTGTAATTAACGCTTTTTGATTGATTTATTTTTATAAAGGATTATCTACAAGCTATGCGTTTGTTTTTATTTTTGCGGAATTCATTGATGTTGCGGAGATTGTTAAATGCATACTTGCTGAATATTATATTTTCTTTATTTTTATCCAGCGTATCGAAAAAAGTATTGAATACGTGAAAATTTTTGAATTTCATTGGGATTTGCACGTTTTGGAATAGGCCGTGTCGGTTTTGACTATTTTTGGAAAGTGTCTGTCTGTGTGTAGCCATTTTTTTTTTTTTGTAACTGCTCTAGCGGGAAATCAAACATATTTGTTACACATATGTCCCCTCATGTGAATTGGTGTTGGTCTGTCGGCGCCCATTAAATTTTGTGTCAAGTCCTCCAAAAGGGATGGAGCAATTGAATGTTATCTCCACTTTGGGTGACTGCTATATCTCAGGAAGTAACGGGTTTGGTGTTAATATCTCAAGGGGGGCTCTGAGCAATCAAGTATTTTTTCTCATTACTTGTGACTGCTCTTATTTCGAGAAATAATGCATGGAATCAAGTGTAAAAGTTGATAAACTGGTAGATATTAGAGGGCATAAGAACTGATCTACTTTTGGCGATAGTAGCTCCAAAGGGGGTTGTGATGTCACAACCCTTTTTGGAGCTACTACTGAGATATTGCAACTGCTATATCTCAAGAAATACTGCTATAATTGAGATGAAATTTGGAATGAAAGTGAACATGTGTGGAAATAAGTGCTGATTCAATTTTAACCCTAATTGCTCAAAGGGGATGATTTTTTGTTATTTTTCCTGCTTAATTAAATCAACGTGAAAGATAAATCCTTTTAAAATATTGCTTTCATAGGGTTTAATTATTGGAAAACTTTCAGTGAAGTTATCCATTGCCATCATCTATTTGTTTCCAGCTAAAATGTTTGTAATTAATTTAAGCAAAGCTTTTACAATAATTTTTAATTTCAATCTTTAACTCTATTTTTGCGAGGAAATTTAAATAATTGGGAAATTAGGGCAGTCATCAATTTTTTGCTTAAGTATTTTATTTTACTCTTCTTTTATAGTTACCCTATGCAAATAGGTGTGAAATACCTAATTAGCAAAACATATGGAGAGGTGTTGCAAAGCACGCAATCGGGTGAACTGGTCAGGTTGATTTTGTGCAAATGGGCCTGCAAGTAGTCATGACCAGTGAGAGTCCTAAAACAGGCCACTCCTTCGGCCCTGGGAAGGAGGGAGAGAAAAGAGCGCTGCTCCTTATCCAGAAGGCAAGACCAGGATTTTCCTTTAGCCATGTTCTTGAGAGATAAAATTGAACCATGCCTGATCTTGCCGGCAATAATTCGCTTTGCGTTTCTAAGAGGAACCGGATGTGGAGATGGAGGCACAGCTGCAGCCTCTTTGGCCAAGGTGTCTGCCCTTTCGTTCCCCAAGGGAAAATAGTCTGAAAAGACCTTATTCTAATAAACTAATAGGTCTTAAAAAGACTCCTTTTTCAGAAAGCAAATAATGATTGGGAACCTTGTTTTTAAAACATCTTCGTAGTTTATATTGCACAGTATTAAATAAGGTAATCAAAACAGGAGCTACAACTGTTAAGGAAAAACACACACCCTTATCCAAAAAAATATTTATTGCAATTTTAAAAGTCATACAAAAATGAAGTTTTAAAAAATGAACGAGTTTAAAAATGGATTTATTTACAGTGTGTTTTTTTTGTACTTTATAAACGATATGAATGAAAATGGATGCATATTGTCCAATGAATGTTTATGATGTGGAAATGAATGCTGGAAAAAAAACATCAGTTCATGCAAAATTGATGATTTTAGTCGTGGATACTCATTCCTTGAATTTTTCTTACCCCATTTGACAGTGTTGTAATGGAAAGAAAATCTAACCAAGTAGAAATCGAAGAGCACAGTGAAAGATGCTTCTGGGCACATAAATTATTTGGCCTTGTGTCCCCGTTATCAGAATATAAGGTCTTAAAGTCAGCCAAAGTTTTCAATAAAGTCCCCAATTGGTGAACAATAAAAGAAATCTTTCATACACTTTTGCTCATCATATGCAGACGGCAAAATCGTCGGTGGGCACTGGATGCCTGTAATTTCTCGCCAAGTCTTTCGAATTGGCGCTTTTCTTAAAATTTTGGCCTAATTTATATCTTTATAACGGAGGCACAAGGGCAAATTAATACCAAAGGCGAATGCTACTTATTATAATTTTTTTCATTATTGCACTGTTTGTCTGTTACCTAATAAGTGTTCTTAGTCATTTCACAATCTACAATCAGGAGCGAGCGGAAAGGGGTTAATGTCATTGTAAGGGAGGGGGCAAGGAAAAAACTGGAATGTCTGAAAATAAATTTTTTAGTTGTTTTAAGTTAAAATGGATGTATTTATCTAGATTTAATTAATCATCGCCGATTTTTTTTCATTATTTTATTTACGAAGTATGGAGTGCTGTCTGTAAATTATGCAGAGTTTAATGTACAGGGTGTCCACTCCTATCGTGCTCCTATAGCTAATTTCTAAACCATTAGAGATAAGCATATAGTTTGTTTAGGAAAAAATCTCTAAATTACGAAAGGAATTTGGGCCACGAAATGTTTTTCAAAAAAATCAAATTTTGAAAGAGTTACGAAATTTGAATTTTTATACAGCTCCCCAGTCGTATTAATCATACTTAGTAAAACATTCTTGACACTGTAATGTTTAAAACTAAAAAAAAAAAAAAAAAACTCTTCTACGACAAAAATTGACCGAGTTATGACGTTTTGAAAAATCAATATTTCGAAGGATTTCGCATACGGTCCCTTAGGCGATCTCTCGATGACGTCATGAAACAATGCAAAATCTTGATTTTTCAAAACGTCATAACTTGGTCAATTTTTGTTGTAGAACAGATTTTTTTAAAGTTTTAAACGTTACAGTGTCAAGAATGTTTTACTAAGTATGATTGGGACTGGGTGGCTGTATAAAAATTTACATTTCGTAACTCTTTCAAAATTTGATTTTTTGAAAAATATTTCATAGACCCAAAATTCCTTTCGTAATTTAGAGATTTTTTCCTAAATAAACCATACGCTTATCTCCAACGGTTTAGAAATTAGCTATTGGGCCACAATAGGAGTGGACATCCTGTATAATGTTTTCCATTTGAGCTAAGATGAACTTTCTGTGGGATATTAAAGGTGCCTGCTGGACAGAAACAATTCAAAATTAATTACACCTCACCTAGAAAGTTAAAATCAGGATGTTCCAAAATAGTTTTGGGTTTAGATTTGTTCATAGTGTTTGTAAATTGTTTTGCAGATGGCAGTGATGTCATTGGTCCCTTATACAGGGTGTCCACTCCTATCGTGGACCAATAGCTAATTTCTAAACCGTTAGAGATAAGCATATAGTTCATTTAGGAAAAAATCTCCAAATTAGGAAAGGAATTTTGGGTCTATTCAATGTTTTTCAAAAAATCAAATTTTGAAAGAGTTACGAAATTTTAATTTTTATACAGCCCCCCAGTCCTATCAATCATATTTAGTAAAACATTCTTGACACTGTAACGTTTAAAACTAAAAAAAAAATCACTCTTCTACGACAAAAATTGACCGAGTTATGACGTTTTGAAAAATCAAGATTTTGAATGATTTTGCTTACGGTTCCTTCAGCGATCTCTCGATGACGTCATGAAATAATGCAAAATCTCGATTTTTCAAAACGTCATAACTCGGTCAATTTTTGTGGTAGAACAGTGATTTTTTTTTAGTTTTAAACGTTACAGTGTCAAGAATGTTTTGCTAAATATGATTGATAGGACTCGGGGGCTGTATAAAAATTTAAATTTCGTAACTCTTTCAAAATTTGATGTTTTGAAAAACATTGAATGGACCCAAAATTCCTTTCGTAATTTGGAGATTTTTTCCCAAATAAATTATATGCGTATCTTTAACGGTTTAGAAATTAGCTATTGGTCCACGATAGGAGTGGACACCCTGTATGTCCTATGAATAAAATGAATAAATGCTGGGGCAATCAGACGGCTTGCAGTTGAATCCTGTTTGTGCCAAGTCTGTACGGTGAAAATTTTGTTTTAACGAAGACTTCGGTAACTCCCTTCTGAGATTGGATAGGAATAATGTACTGATTTGAAATACTGGTGTAACAAACTTTCGTTGCAGCAATTGATTCATCCGGTCCCTTTGTCTTCGTTAAAACGGGATACGATATAATATTTGTTCTTGGCACTTCTGAGCATCCTGAGCGTCTTCATGATTTTTCATTCTCTGTGACTTGAGACTTTATCTTCCGACACATCCACCCTCTGCGAATAGAAATATTTGCATCAACAACATCATTAATCTAACAGTTTTAGAAAACTTATCTCATCGCTTTCGTTGGCATATTACCGTTTTTGTCCATTGAATTACAAATTTATTACCGAAAATTTTGGCTTAAATGTCCATATTTTTGTTTTTGTTTTAGTGTCAATGTTTTAAGATAGTAAAATTTTTGGAAGAAAGTCTCAGGGTATATGTGGTGCAATCCTTTTGCATCCTATATGAAAATTGAAACTTTAGCTTTTAGATAATTTCTCAGTTGTCTACTCTGGGCAAATTTATTAATTTTTTGTATTATTTTTGAATAAAATTAAAATTGTACGTTTTTTTAAAAAACTTTGGTCCATAAAAATCTGTGCAAAATTTGTGAAAACTAGCGATTTGTTTCATTTCCTTTCAACTAAAAGGAGAATTTTGATTAACTGTCATGCATAATATTTATTTAATGGAATATTAGTTTTGTTTCAATTGACTAAAAAAAATTGGCATTAAATTAGAAAAAGGATGATCAAAACATAACTTAATAATTTTTTTACTAGTAGCTGCATTGTTGATTTCTGAATAAATTCTTTTTTTACATGAAAGTTTTTCGTGTTAAAAGGCTAAAAATAATCATAAAGCTGAAGCAATTGATTTTTGTGTTAAATTTGAAAAAGAAAGAACAAGTTTTGGACAAAAGGAGTTTTTGAATAATTTTACTTAAGTATAATTACAGGTATACTCATTTATAATTTGCTGTTTAGTTAATCAAATAAGAAATTATTTAAATTTCCTTTATAGTTATTTTAAAGATATTTTTATAAATACATGCACATTATAAAGTAACTCATGTTATTGCTGTTAAATAATTAATGCAGTTGATTAATTAATTTTTAAAAATGAATTGCGCAACCAGAAAAATGTACTGTCAATGCTGTGAAGTATGCTAGCAGGAAAAACGATGTGTCAGAACATACTCTATCTTTTATAGTTACTCTATGGATCTTACCTGTTGCGGGAATGTCTCGCTCCTTTCTGAGGACACGCTTGACCACCGTTTACCGCCCATGGAGGCGTGTCGGAGGGGGAGGGTGGCGTAGGGGGAGGGGTAGTCCGAGGTCACGTGGGCCGGCGCGGGGGTGGAGCAATACATCAGGGGGCGGGAGTGGACGTCCACATAGCGGAAGGTGTGGCGGGAGAGGGGCGTGCTCCTGGATGTCGACGCCCCCTCGCAGAGTTCTGATTGGAAGAGAGAATAGAGGATGAATCATATTTTTCTAAGAGCCGTGAGTCAGACCTACGTCATTGTATAAAGATCCAAAACTTTCCTGTGCGTAACTATTACTCGTAAACTTTCATTTGTGCTTAAATTATTATTCAATCAAAGTTAAAAGAGTACTTTTTGAAGTATTTATATAACGAATGCTCATGATGGCAGGTCTTGCTAAAACAAACTATTTAGCACTAGATTTGTTAAAAAACGTTTAGATATAACTGAGATAGGAGGACATTAGTAAAAGCATAAGCTTGATTTGATAAGCATAAAATAAATGAAATGCCTCAACAGCAGTGTATGAATAAAAGAGTGAAACTGATGTCTTTTGTGCGGTTTCCATGGACCCTATGCAACATTTAAAAAAATTTTACACATTTTTTAAAGTCACGGAGTACAGTCGACGCTCGTTATATCCACTCGTTATTAAGACCATCCTAATACATTGACCGGTGAAAATACCCCCAACTGTATCCCAAAATATTCTATGTTCTATTTCTAATAGCGACCACTCGTTATATAGACCGTTTTCTGTGGGACGGAGATGGTCGTTATACCGAGCGTCCACTGTATAATTAGCGAACTGTGCTTACGTGCTGGTGGCGTACTTACGCAGAAAAGTTTTGGGCCATTGTATCGTGACGTAAGTCTGGAGCTCACGGGTTCTCGCTATACAATTAATCAAACATAAATTAATTATAAACAGTCAATAAATATTAGTGTCTTACCGGTGGGGTTGTGCGCAACCCGCCTGCTGGTGGTGAACCTAGTGACGTATACGCAGGAGGCGGCGATGACGCAGACGATGACGACGCAGGAGATGACAACGCTCAGGGAGATGACGAGGGTGGTGTGTGTGAGGCCACTCTGAGAAGCAGGGGGAGACAGCTGGCTGCGGAGGAGGGGCGAGCGGGACGCCGAAGCTGCAGAGGAAAATTAGTTGGTTTTTATTTTCTTCTACAGTTTATAAAAATATATCTATGTATATATATATATATATATATATATATATATATATGTATACAGGGTGGACGGTTGCGGAATTAGACGCAACATTAAAAGACCCAGAAAGTGCCTGAAAACAAGATGGAGGAATGAATTACGAAAAATGGTGGGACTGAGCATCCAATGGGAATCCAAAGCAACCAGCAGGAGTAATTGAAATCAGCTGCAAAATACCTATATCCAGCAGTGGATGATCAACGGTTGCTGCTGCTGCTGACGATGATATATATATCAGAAGCTTCTCATGCTCACCTGCCGTCTTGGCGCTCACAGTCCTGGAGGGTGGACTGTAGTCCTGTCCGCTGACCGCCTGTACGTACACTTCGTACAGCGTGTCTGGCCGGAGGTCTGTCAGGGTGGTGCCGGACCCATCCAGGGCCGCCGTGCGCTCCCGCCAAATCTCTCCTGCCGGCCTGTAGTACAGCAGATAGTCTAGAAAGCGAGGGAGGATTTAGTACAGGGGTTTTCAACACCTTTCTCAAAGCAAGGACAATGGAAAACTGAAAAGCTCTGTGAGTAAAGGGCTGAACCAGAGGTTCCGAAAGTCCAGACCTCCCATGTATCCCCTCCTGTAAATTACTAACTTTGCGCCCCCCCCCCCGCAAAAAATAACTTAATTTGATTTTTTCTAATTTTTTTTTTCTAATAAATTTTTTCTTTTACACCAAAATTATTTATTCATTGTTTTGTAAATTTTTTAAAGCCCTTGTCTAGTTTTTTTCACCTAACATTACTATTTTGAGCTAAGTAAAAATCTATTCGGAACTCAATTAGGAACAAAAATGTTGTCACCTAATTTTTACAACAACTTTACTAATAATAAAACTTTTGGAGTTAGTGAACAAAATGTCCTGTATATAAAATTAATAAATGTGTAGTGCGTTTACTTATCTCTATTTCCCACACTGACCGTTAAAAGATAAGACAATCTAACACTCTTTTTAAAATCGAAATTATGCTAAATATGGTTTGTTAGGTGCAATGTTCAACTTCAGGTCGTTACTAAAGTCAGGAGATCAGAAAGTTCAATTTCCCATTGGATTTTAAAAATACAACATCAATTCTTAGTGATAGAATTGCATCACAATACACTATCTATTCCATGCAAATAGTATACCACACCGTAACATAATATACTACGCGAAATGCTATTTTAGGAATGGAAATATGTCTGTGGGTATGTAAACAGAAACGTGCTTTTGTTTTGGATTAAAATAGTGTCACTCGTCCTCCATTTTCAGTTATTTTTTTCGTTTTAGCAGAAAAGCGTCGTGGATCCCCTGGCATAAGCTCACGGACCCCGGGGGTTCCGCGGGCCTTACTTCGGAAAACTCTGGGTTAAGCTACTGCACTGAAAAAAAAAAAAAAAAAAAATGTTTTTACAGAAAATACAGCTAATTTAATAGTAATAAATTGTAAAATTGCTAATTTTAGTTTATTACTGTGCATTTTAGCTTTAAACTGAAACCTTAACTTCCAGTATTATACAGTAAAAACAAGTTTATTTTTGCAGTGTGCTGTCTCTAAATATCGATAAGATTCTTTGACTTACGTGTGTCTTGGACGTTCTCATTCCCAGACCATGTGAGCGTCAGAGTGCTCGTACCGGCTGATTCCACTTTCAGCTCAGGGGTGGAGAGTTGACCTGGAAAACGTTTGAGACGTGTGTTGATGTCAAGTGGACTAGTGGTCCCCAGCCGACCATCTCCGATTTGGATCAAATTTTACAGAGGTATAGACATACCTATGAAACTAACCTGTGACAATTTTTAGCTTCCAAGATCCAGGGACCATAAAAAAAAACTCATTTCGATAGGAAAAAAATCTTTTCTTTCTAATGGTGCCAACGAAAAAATGATGGGATGTGACAAACTTGAGATACAGTGAGTTGAAAACAGGCAATTTTTCATTAAAATGATTTTGATAGACACTTTGGATGACAATATCTTTTACAAAATCAATATTTAAGCTCTGCAGCTGTAAAACATTAAAACCAAGTATTTGGACAGTAGAACTACGAAATATGAACCTTTGAATTTGTTTGGTGAAAAATTTATGAACCCAGGAAAAAGATTGCCCACCGCGTTTTTTCGTAAGTTGACATGCGTGCTACACAAAATTTAAAAAGCTCAATCTCACAAAAAATACTGGAGAGTATTGAAAACCAAAAGTACTTTAAACTCCAAAAATATTAGGCCCCCAGTGTGAATGATAAAATTTTCTGCAGTCTTAGCCTAATTATGCCAATTCTTCATAACAGACAGTATTTGAAGCTAACTTTTTCATCCTTATTCGAAAGAACGCCATCAAAAAAAAAAAAAAAAAAACTCATTTCGATAGGAAAAAATCTGTTCTTTTTAATGGTGCCAACAAAAAAAAGATCGAAGGTGACAAACCTGAGATATAGTGACTTTAAAACAGGCGATTTTTCAAAAGAAGCGTTTTCATCGACACTTAGGGTGCCAAAATATCTTCTACAAATACAATATTTAAGCTCTGCAGCTGTAAAACATTACAAACAAGTATTTGGACAATAAAACTACCAAGTATAAACCTTTGAAGTTTTTTGGTTAAAAATTTATGACAACCTGAAATCCAGGAAAAAAATTGCCCACCGCGTTTTTACGCAAGTTTAGGCACGTGCTACACAAAATCTAATAAACGCAATCTCACAAAATATACTGGAGAGTATTGACAACCAAAAGTACTTTAAGCTCCAAAAATATTTGGCTTCCACTGCGATAAAATTTTCTGCAACCTTGACCTAAACATTGCAACTCGTTTCACGAAGCTCATTCGCCATTTTGGACCACATTTTTTGCGGGATCCTAGCTCCTCCAGATTTGGATCTTGGAAGCTAAAAATTTGCACAGGTTAGTTTCATAGACATGTCTACACCTCTGTAAAATCTAATCCAAATCGGGGATGGTCGAGTGGGGACGATTTTAAAAATTGGTCCAGTTGACGTGGAATGACTCTATTCTTAAGGCTAGAAAATGAATTAGTCTAGCAGAATAATAGAAATATTTTAAGAATGAAATTCAATTCGTGTGTTTGAAGTGAATATGATGCAAATAATAAAACATCTTGATTTCGTACTGCCATATCAATAGGTTCTGACGTTCTTGTCATGAATACGAATGTAGAATTACAAAAGCAAGTACTTCTTGCCCAGAGACTGATTTCACTATTATGACCAGGGTTGCCAGACGTCCCGGATTTCAAGGGACAATCCCGTTTTTTGAAATATTGTCCCGCGTCCCGGGGAACCTTGATACGGGACGGCTAAAGTCCCGTATTTTGGCTAGAAGCAGCATTTTACAAAACGAAACATTATTTTCAGAAAAAAATGAAGTAAAACAAGAAATGTGAAATACAGTGATAAGAAAATTGATTGAATTATAATATTTTCCTGTTCTGAAGTAATGATAGTGTTCTATTCATTTAGAGCAGAAATTATTGTGACAATCAATTCAACAAACATTCATTGTAAAAGTAGTGTCTCTCCTTGTAAATGATTTTACTATGACTTATTATACAAAAAGCCCTTCTCAATTTTTCAAGAAATATGTCTTCAACTAGGGGAAGACCGCCTATATTGGACCACTGCTTAAATTGGACTTCGGGCTTAAAATCTAGTACAGAGATCTGTGCTACACTTTAATAGTAGAAACATAAAGTTTTGATGAATAAAATCAATGTGTATGAAGTTTCACCGGTCTTCGAACTGTTTAGCATGAGTTACGGCTTGATTTGTGTTGAAAACGTTAGAAATCTTACTTTGCGGACTTGTTTCTGGAAAGATAACTCAAAAACTTGTGAATTGCGGTAAAATGCTGTTACAGTATTATAATCTGTGTTTAATAAGGATTACATCGATGTATTTACATGCGCTATTGTGATAGTTTTTGACAGAGCTATGAGCTGAAGAATAAGAAATGGCGTGTTTGCCTTTATCGGACCGAAAATTTTTTCCCATATTGGACCGGTGGTCCAATTTAAGAATATGATTTTAAACAAGACTTTTTATTAATCGTAACATAAAATAAGTGACTCGTTTTATTTAATAGCGTAGTTAAAATTATTTTAAGCATACTTTAACACCTAATCAGGATATTCATTTAAACTTTTTTATCAAGCACATTTTTATCAAGCAGAAATGTATGTTTTTTTTCTCTCTTCATCCATTAAGCTGCAGTTTCAGGTTGCTAAACATAGTTATTAACTTAAATAACATTTAATCTGGTTTACCGAGAGAAAAATATGAAAATCTTCGATATTTTGGAAACAATTTATCTGCTACTAAAATGTTCAATGTAGATGAAGCCGGTCTTTTCACTGTCCAAAAGTCCCAAAATATATTGACGTATAGAAGTTAACATCAGACTGCATCAGTAATGAGTGGTGAACATGGTAGAAACATACTGGTTATTTGCTGCATGAGCGCAAGCTCCCCATACTTATTTTCAAAAGAATCGTAAAACTTTCCCTGGGTGAGCAATATGCTTGTTCAAAAAAAAAAAAAAAAAAATGTTGGATCACAAAGATAATTTGCACAATTGATACAACCGTTCATCAAAACTGTTAAGCCAAGCAATGTAAAAAGAATATCCTTCTATAACGGATAGGCACAGCACTTACATAAAGAACATTGATGCAATAAACTTTTCTAACGAGAACGATATAATAATGCTTTCTCTTTAAGCACATCATGCACGTAGATGTGGTTTTTTTCAGTCTGTCTTCATATTTTAATCGAGCATGTGATACATGGATGCGAGAACATTTAATGAGATGTGAGATCCATTATATAATATCGCATAAGAGTACTATTTGGTAACTCTTATGGGCAAACCGCAATTAAGGCCATGGCAAATGCTCTGAGTTGATTCCAAAGAACAGCAGTTTGGCCTGTTAATTGACATGTGTTTAAAGACATTGACTTGGCTGCAGCAAAATTAGAGGCAAGTAGTCCAGATAAAACTACTCAAAGTGAACAGGTAACATGTTCGGTACACCATGTACAAGGGCTAGCTACGACTTAAATTAGTACAAATTCTGCAGAATCGGCGGATAGTTCTCATCAAAATATGATTACCAACTCTAACTATGATTTTGTAAAGCCGGCTCACATATCACCTTTGTTTAAAAAATAGAAGGAACAAAAAGGAAGGCTGTCTCAGCAATCATTCTAACGCCGTATAAAAGAGGCATAGAGCAGAAAAAGTCACACAAGAAGAAGCAAGAAACTGCACAAAACAATTATTATTGCAATATTTGTCATAGAGATTAAGTACGAAACATGATTAACTGTATGAAATGCCATCGGCGAGTTAATCAACACTGCCTAATTGACGCCGAAGCAAAAGAAATTCTATTGTAAATCCTTGAAAAAAGCTGTATAGTTCAAATATAAATTATTCTATGTTTTCCTGGTACGGTCCAATTTAGGAAGCGCATGGTTCAATTTACGCGCATATATGCCTAAATTGGACTTTTGCAACTTTTTATAAGATAATTTTTTTAAAAATAATTTTCATATTTTTAGAAAATATAAGCTCCTAGGGCGGTTCCTGATTAAATTTAGCTCATGATGCCCTATTTTGCATTTCTGTTTTGCTTCACATTGAGCGACACAGGCTTCCTGTTCTTAGGGGGTCCAATATAGGCGGTCTTCCCCTACTATTAGTCACTAGATTTTTTTTTTTTGAATCGATCAATTTCAATCTTTTGAAATTTGCTTCGCTTTAAAACTAAATGTTATTCACTAAATGTTATTCCATTTAGCAGACAAATACGCGTTTTAAAAACTTGAAGATGCATAATTTTTACAATGAGCGACAGAAATATAATTTACAGTGAGTTTTTTGGCATCCTAAAGAGCATCAAAACTTAGAAAGAATTATTGCAGCAGTAAAATCTAGTAGCAATTATGATTTAAAAAAAAGGAATTTTCCGAGGTTGTATAAGAATAATTATCATAGTTTAATATTCACTAAACTGTACAGTTTTTCCTCAAAAAATATTGAACACTGATTTTTTTTTATTTGTTTTAGGTTAACTTCTTATAGTGAGTTCAAATAGTAAGGTTTAATTCTATGTCTACTCAATTGTAATCAAAATTTTTGTTAATGACTCCTTAAAATTATTTTGCGTTCAAATTTCCCCATTGGTACGTCTAGCTTTTTGAAAAGGTACATACTAAACATTAGTCATCAGTAGAAGCGACTATTATATCTTTCACGCAAGACAGGCCCGTCGTTTGGGACATCAGGAAAGGTGGTCTATGCCCCCCCCCCCCGGTTTTGTAAATTAATGTATTTACACATAAGTGGGCGTGGTTTTTGCTTTTTTTGGTATAATTTACATTGAAATTTGGTATAATTTAATCCCCCCCCCGGCAAAATTTAAAATGACGGGCCTGCGTCAGGAAAAAAGGGGTTAACAGCACGGAAAATATATAATAATTAGTGGAAAAACCTTTCCCTACCAATATTCATGACGAAAAATAACCATGCAATGGTAAAGAATGAAGTTTTTATTCGTATGATCATTGTTTTTTTTTTTCTTCATTTAAATTTGTGAGAAACGTTTAATATCAAAGTCAAGGTTGCAAAAATTCAAACTTTAGACTTCATCTCTCAATCTCCCCCCCCCCACCCAAGAGCCTGTCCCGTATTTACAATTCTTCAATCTGGCAACCCTGATTATGACATTATACAAGGTGCATTCAAGTTCAAAGGCCGCCGATTTTTTTTTCCAACTAACTACTCATCCGGAGACTATGAAACTGTTGTAACTTCTCGACGCAATATTGCCCTGCAGACGTACACATTTTTCACCAGGTCGACGCCATGATTCCATGGCTGCGGCGAAAGCTTCTTTAGGAGTCAGTTTTGAGCACTGGAAAATTGCTGAAGCAATAGCAGCACGGCTGGCGAATGTGTTGTCACGGAGAGTGAGTGTCTCTCCTTAATGGAAACAACCAAAAGTCACTAGGAGCCAGGTCAGGTGAGTAGGGACAAGGGCGGATACAAGGGGGGGGGGCGATCGCCTCTCCTTTGAGGGACTATTCTCCAGCAGTTTTTAGATTTTGAAGTTCAAAAAAGGCCATTTTAGTTGATCTTTGATTATATTAAGGGAAAGGGTGCGGGGACTTGGGGCTCTGATCTGGAAATTTTTCGAAAAGGAAGACCAAAACATAATCAACATATGTTAACAAGGATGCATGGCTAAAACAATGGGCAAGTAAGAAAAAAAAATCAATCGCCCCTCCCTTGGAATATTTCTGGATCCGCCCTTGAGTAGGGAGCATGAGAATACCCCGTGTTCAATCAGAGTTAGGATATGAATGATTGCACGTTGTTCAAGTTCGGAAAAGGGTAGCCATTTTAAGTATCTTATCGTAGTTCTTATTATATCGACCCTACCGCAACAATTTTCCATCGATCATACAGTGCTGCCAGCTCTGTGACGTATTGATAACGAAAGCACGCTCCTTTTAAATGATGCACACGTTTCTATTTCTTTCTATTCCAGAGAAAATAAACCGGAGGCCTTAGAACTTGAATGCACCTCGTATAGTTAGTGCCAGGGCGGATCCAGAAATGTTCCAAGGGAAGGGCGATTGATTTTTTAAATTTTTTCTTACTTGCCATTTTTTTTTCGCCATGTGTCCTTGTTAACACATGTTGATTACAAATGTTTTGGTCTTCCCTTTCGAAACATTTCAGATCAGAGCCCCGAATCCCCATCCCCAAAATCAACTGAAATAGCCTTTTTTTGAACTTCAAAATCTAAAAACTGCTGGAGAAGAGTCCCTCAAGGGAGGGGCGATCGCCCCCCAGCGATCCGCGCTTGAGTTAGTGGTTCCCAAAGTGGTCCATAGGGACTATCAGAGTTCCCCCGGAGTATGGAAGGGGTCCATAAAGAAAAAATTGGGGGTCCACAAGATGCAAATAGGAGTCCTTTTGTTGATGCAACAAATTACTCTAACCCACTTTAAACAGTCTTTTTTTTTCCTTGTACACCTATTTTATATAAGAATATTAATTGATTTAAGTCTTGTGCCATTATTTTTATTAAAATATGCATAAAAATGTTACGCTTTTCTCTTCAGCTGTTTTTTTTTCCACTTAACCCATTAATGCCTAGCGTCCCTTTTTAGGGACGGTCCAAAAAAGGGTCTGAATTTCCCCAAAATGAACATTTCAACCAAATAATAGTGTTCAATTTGTACCTTGGTATTGTTTCAATTCGTTATTAACAGTTTGCAGCACATAACCATTGTAGAGTGCGTTCTGTAGCAGTTTTAATATGATCTTTATCAAAAATGACATCATTCACAATCTCAAGAAAAAAAGCCAAGTTTTCAAAGTGACTCCCAGCTTCCCAGTTTATGTTAATTGCTGATTTTATTTCTTCTTATAAAATGTCTTTTTTAATATTATATCGTAGGCAGAAAACAATTTTAGTAAAAAAAGTATGTAACCTCTGGGGTCTATCGTAACTTTTAAGGGACGATTTTTCTTTCCTTAATAAAACAATTATTTTTTACATAATATTTTTTTTATTATTTTTCCTGTCCATTAAACACTGTTTGTAACCAGTATGCAAAATATCTTTGGAAAAAAAAATGTCAGGCATTAATGGGTTAAATTTTTATTTTTTTATTATGCAGTAAAACTGTCAAACTAAATCTCTTAGAAAGTTGTCATCTGATTGTTTTCGAACATCAATAAATGGAACTTAACCGTTTAATTCCCGGTTTTAGAATGCCTGAGCTATATTATTACGATTCCTGATTAGTTTTGGAGCGACCCCAGTTAAGGGGGGTCCACGGGAAATTCGAAAACTAGGCAAGGGGTCCACGGAACCAAAGAGTTTGGGAACCCCTGCTATCTCGAACTTTTAATTTTGTTCAAAAAGAGTAAAGTGTTTTCCATACAAAGTTGTCCCTATGTCTCTCATGTACTACTCTGAAATCGAATTTTTTGTGAAAGTTTCGTTTTCATTTCATTCATAAAAGTGCAGCCAAAAAGAGAATTAAAAAAATAATTTTTTCCTTTAACACATTGCTTTGCGCTATCAGCTTTGTATGAGGCGAATAATTTACTTACAATAGTGCTCTTGAATGCGCACAATATTGTAAGATTGCGAGAAAAATAGCCGATTTCGTTACTCGTACCACAGCCGAAGACTTAAACTTTCATTGAGTAGCATCTAGCTAATTTTTGAGAGTCTTAAAGTGGTGACAAAGTTTGAAAAAAAAAAGTGCTTTTATTTTCTAGATTAACCAAGTGATCGTGCTTTTAGAATAAAAAGACGTTTTAAAGCAATACGGAATGAATTCAATAGATAAGACATGGGGCCTGCGACAGAAACAGTTGGGAAGATCAGCTTTAAGAGAGAGAGAGAGAACTGGTTTCATCAACATCAAGGATATTGAATCTTAAAGTGACCGACGAATGGGCAGTGGCGTAGCAATGTCTGATGGTACCCGGGGCGAAGCTCGATTTGTCACCCCCCCCCCCCCCCAATATTTCGAACAAAATGACAAATTGAAGATTTTTTTTGTCATTTAAATTTTTTTTTTTTATTTAAAAAAAAGTGTATGTGAGGGTGGTGCTTAAGTCTGGCAGACCCGTCATTTTGGGGGGTCAACCCCCCCCCCTGGCTTTGAGAAATCAATGCATTTACATAAAGTGGGCTTGGTTTTTGTAGTTTTCCGATGAAATTGCATTGTTTTTGAAACCTTTTGATCCCCCCCCCCTGGTTGGCCTCTTGCTGGGGCAGTCCCCGATAAACACATATATATTTCTACTGGTTAAAAAAATCACGTAAGTGATAAGAGAAAAGAACTAAAAATCAGAGCTCGTATTTCAATTTTAGGAAAGTACTTGAATTTATGTCAGTTTTTGTTTTTGTTTTTGTTTTTTTTTTTTTTGAGCCTGATATCTTTGGTTCCTCGCAGCCCCCCTCATCTGTCGCTGAAGCACCCCTATGTACCACAGCACCAGTTTCGGAACCTCTACCTAACGTGATAATTTTTCTCCAGTAAAAAAAATAATGTAAAATTTCTAACCAAAGTAATGGCTGCTTTCTTGCATACGGCAAAAGACAGTACCCCCTCCCCTCCCCATATTTCATTAAGCTCACGCCATATCATTCAAGCACATTTTTATGCAATAAACACATTGGCATGAGTTGCAAGAACTCATGCTAATTTTATAAATGTGGTTTTTTTTTCCGGGGAAAGGGAGGAGGAGGACACAAAAGTTTAAATTCAGCACGGGCAGTTTTTGTCACCCCCTCCATAGCTGACACCCAGGGCGGGCCGCCCCCCTCGCCCCCACCTTCCTACGCCACTGCGAATGGGATCAATTTGAAGTCTCTCAGCATTTGGACTCGGCAGAAACTAAATATTTCTCGAATACAGTCAAGTCTCTTTTAATGTGGTTAATCCGTTCCGAATTCTACCGCGATAGGTGAATTTCCGCGAAATAGGATTCTTTATTTGAAGGGGTTATGGGACAAAACCGAAATTGTGACTAGTTAAAGTTCAAAATTTTATTGCTGCAGTTGTTGCGGCTTTTTTATTTTCTGGTTTTGTTGTGAAATGAGAGTATGAAGTTGGTCGAAAGAATGCTACTTTTTGATGTACCAAGTTTTATTTGCTTACCTGTGTCCATTGATTACTTTGTCCAGAGTGTATCTTTAAAAAATGCAACATAGCCCCTTCATCCGCCAAATCCTCCATTTATAAAGCGAATGTTTCCCTAGTTGGAGCTCAGAAAACTTCTTTGCCACCTTTTTATTGTGTTTTAAACTTAACCAGAGCCCTCTGACCATAAAATAACATTCTTTAGACATTTTTTCACTTTTCACTCCAGGGTCCCCCGTATCTACCACAACTCGTGGTTTAACCAGTTGGATAGGGCTTTGTTTGAAATTGTTGTCTGAAGTCTTTGTTTCTGTAGCTAAAGTCTCTGTCTTTTCGATTTAGACCAGAAGCCGATCAAACCCCTGGTCGAGTACCCCCAGAGAGGTATTGATTCACTTGGAGGACTTAGTGTCCATGAGCATTTTTAACGTCCCCCAGTCACCAACATTCTTTGGACAACATTACTTTTGGTATAAATGCGGCCTCCGGGGTATTATTGCGAACTTTAACTGCGGCTTAAAGGGGTAAAAAGGTTCTCCACCTCTGACGTAGACTGTACCATTGAAACTTTTAAGGGGGAGGGGAGTTTTAAAGGGGTAGTTTTCTCTTCTACTTATTGTGATGCGTTGCCAGCATGTGAGGGGGAAACTGCCCTAGTTTACGAAAATGCAAAGTACGTATTCATTTATGTATCTGTTCTAAAATTAATGCGTAAATTGGATCATTGTATTTTAACGTAGTTAAATGTTTTCAAGTCAGTTTTGTTTCCTATGAGTTTCGAACTTAATTTGATGTGTGCTCCTAAACCAATGTATGTCTTGTATCCTAAAAGTCTTTAGTAATGCAATTTATAATTTCCTAAAATTCATGAAGTCTTAAAATTAGAGCCTTTTTTAGCCATAAATTTAGTAAATCTTGTTTATCCTTGTAATAAACCATATTGTCCTAACAATGTTAAATATTGTTGACTAAACATTAACTTTAGGAGCAACAATGATGATACATTGTTACCACAACAATACTTCGCTGTGAAGATGGTTTTTACGTCACTTGGAGAAAAATTTTTGAGTTGCTAACTTAAAAGCTATTTCTCTGCTATAACTTTTGTGATATTTTCACGGATACATTTGATTTTTGATCTTGAGGTAAGTCTATTTCATATTTCTTAATATTTGACACACATATTATCTCAAAATGACGAAACAAAACCTCTAACTGTAATATATAGATTTAAGCCTTTGATATGCCGGTGAGGAAAAGTATTTCTGCATAATGTATTTTTTCAACTGTAAGTGTCGCCAAATTTGGCGATGAATTAATATTATCCAAAATTTCTAGCATTCCGCGGTTTTAGGCATACGTTAGCATGACACGCAAAAAAATGAATTCCTGTTGTTTTAATTTTTATAATTATTTTATTTCATTTTAATTATTATTTTATTCTATTTTAATTATTATTTTATTTTATTTCAATTATTATTTTATTTTAGTTATTATTTCATTTTAATTATTATTTCATTTTAATTATTATTTCATTTTATTTTTATTATTATTTTGTTTTATTTACTTATTTTTTACGATAAATTCGTTTTAATGTGATGCTTTTCCCGTTTTTAAAAACATTTTTTAGAAATTCATCTACAAATGTTGATCGAGGTTTTTCAAGTAATTTAAGCAAAAGAAGAAAAAAAAATCTTGCATCTCATTTATAACTTATTACTACACTTTCAATTCATAGAATTATTTTATTTAAAACGTACACATTTTATAACTTTTCATATTTCTTCTGCTACCCATCAGCTGAGTCATGTGACCTTATCACAATCGGCAAGGGTGAACTACAGTGGAGGCAGGTTAATTGAATCAGTGGCAGAGACCAAAATCCTGCTTTGCTAAATTAGCCGCTTTATGAAATCAGCAGCTCCATTGAATCAAAATTGTTCAGAACAAACGCGAGTCATACAAGCGGCCGCCACTGTATACTGCCGTGCTGAGCGCAAAGGTGGTACAGTCGACGCTCGGTATAACGACCACACGTTATAAAGACTATCCTAATATGACGACCGGTGAGAAAACCCCCAACTGTATCCCAATATACTCTATGTTCTACCTCTTATATCGAACACTCGTTATAAAGACCGTTTTCTGGAGGACGGAGACGGTCGTTATAACGAGCGTCGACTGTATCTGTAATTCAGCTCAAACTGAGATGTTACTCTTTAAAATTTTGCGCCACCATGTATTTGATTCAGATGAAACTTTTTCAGAATTTTTTTAAAAATATTTTCCGTTCTCAAATGGCCATATAATTTTGTACTGAGGTAAAATACGTCACATCACATCACACACTCCAGGGTCCCCCGTACCTACCACAACTCGTGGTTTAACCGAGATAGGACCCTGAAGAGCGCTCTGTTCTTTTTGAACCAGAACGAAGGGTCGAAGCAAACCCTTGGTTCAGCACTCCCAGAGGTATCCTTTCACTTGGAGGACTTTGTGACCACGACATTTTCAACGTCCCCCAGCCACCATTAATTAAGACGGTGGATCTTCGATCGGCTGGGGATCGAACCCGGGTCCCTCCGGTCACGAGTCCGACGCCTTACCGATCGGGCTACCACGGCCCTTAAAATACGTCACAAAGAGCCACCTGGTGGCGATAACTGAATTTTTGTTAAAAAGTGCAGATACAACTTTTGTGCTTAGCGCGGCAGTATAAGATATGAGGCGCTTTCTTCGTTTTCGATTGCTCTGAATCTGAGTGAGCCTTTCTCCATTGTAAAAAGTATAGCAAATCTTGTCCTCAATCTCTTCAGGATTTGGAGAAAGGGATCCCGACATAAATTCGACATACTTTTAATTGACCACTCATTCAAAGCCTTAAAATCGAATGCGATAGGTGTGAAACGAGCGCCGCATAGCTTTTTAACTACTTCCCTTACGAATTTTTTTTGGAAAAAATTGTAAAAAAAAAAAACTTTTTTTTTTAAATTTTATTTTGAAATACAAGAAAATGAAGCAATACAAATAAAATATGTAGGTTTCAAGTTGAATTTTTAATTATTTATAGGCGTAGAATCAATTAGTTTCACCCGAGTTTTCTCGGAATAATAATTACCTGCAACTCATACGAGCCCGAGATAACTCGGGATAATCAGGCAAGCGGTTAATGATTCTCCTTGAAGAGCGGAAGGCACAGGACCACCCCTATATGAAGTTACAGGAGATCGTCATGACCTTCAAGAAATGTCCATATTCGGCAATTTTTTTCTGAAGATTCAGTAAACTTGGTGACTCAATTGCAATACTGCATCACAGCTTTTAAATCCTCAAATGTCCGTTTTTATTAGATGTACTTATGCGCAAGGGCGTAGCTAAGGGGGTGCAGCTGCACCCCCCTAGATCAGAGACAATGGGAGGTCAAGTGACCTCCCATTTTATTTATTTTTTTGACAAACGATTTTGTCCCCTTTCATGCTTTTCATTGTAACATGCTGGTGCAGACAAATAAGTTCGTATTTATTACTCGGTGAAATTTGGAATTACATTCTGTCATTGAGATCCCCCCCCTCCCCCCTTTCCCACCAATAAATTTTAAGTTCTTGGCGTCACTTATCAGAGAATGCGCTTCATTCTTTACCTTTTTGGGAGGTCACAGTGACCTCCTATTGGGGTGCCACTGCTTGCACCCCCCTAACGTGAGTTCTGGCTACGCCCTTGCTTATGCGGGCATATTCATCATTCAGCAAATACACAGTTTTGTTCGACAAATTCATAATTTCCGCCCTCCCAAAAGTTCGAGGTGCATTTGGGAACGCAATCACATTTCTGGAAAAGATTAAGATACCGTCAGACCAGATTAATTAATCTGCTGACTCTGGTGAAATTTGACACCAAAAGACAGGACGTTCTTCCAATTCAGTCCTAGATATGATCAGGTGAAGACTGGTATTGCTGGCATTTAAGACACACACACACAGAGGGTAAATCTTGTTGCCCTCGAAAAATGCTAGACAGTGCAAAGAGTCTTTGGTGCAAGTGGCCACTAGTAAGTCGTGACAGACGAGTGTCGGTCTGCCTATCGCATAGACGACACAAGGAAAGAAAATCAAATAAGTTGTGCATTATTTGTATTTAAAAATTTAAAAATAGTTTTTGAACTTAAGGGATACAAATGTTCCTAAATAGCTCTTAACCCATTAATGCCTAGGGTCCCTTTTTAGGGACGGTCCAAAAAGTGTCTGAATTGACCAAAAATGAACATTTCAGCCAAATAATAGCGTTCAGTTATTACTTTGGTATTGTTTCAATTCATTATTAACAAATTGCAGCACATAATCATTATAAAGTGTATTCTGTAGCCGTGTAACCAGTATACAAAATATCGTTGGGGAAAAAATGTCAGGCACTAATGGGGTAAAGAGTCAACAGTACTTACATTATTTACTATAAACTTGCATTTGAGCTAGCAGTAAAAGATTCTCTCCAAATAATACCAGCATCAGGGTCTCACTTTTTCTAAATTGGACTCTATTTTCTGAATATTACTATTCTCACTTATTTTAGGAGTTTCTCGTTATTATAATAATTGTTATTCTTATTATTTAGATTTTGAGATGGATTTTCATCGTTATACTGTTTACCGCAACGGCGTTACCTTTACGTCGGGCGTTCCTCTGGCCACGAAAACTACTGGCTGGTAAGCAAGAGCACATTTACTTTTAAATTTTTTCTGTGCTTATTTGTAGTTATATAAGAATAACGTACCAGTAAACGTTCGTAGCATAAATGAAACCTTTTGATAATCTTACTGTTTTCATTCAAATTTGATGCCGAATCTTAACACAATTTGTTTCTGAGCCAATGAAGCTCTTTGAATCCTCTACCAGGGAAATTGTTGAGGGGACCCAGATGGGGAGGTTCCGTGTTCGAACCCCAGCTCGGACATGGATATATTTTCTCTCTCCTGTCCTTGTCCATTCTTTGCGTGAATGTGTTGTTCTGTGAATGGTTGCCTGAATGGGTCCCTATGGCAAGCACTGTGGAAGTCGGACAACACACCAAAGGACGGTACAGCGCGCCCCAAAGTGCCAGCCTAGTTGGCACAAGATAACAACAACAACAAGTCAGTGTCACGGCACCCTCTGGGCCTCTTACTTCTCCAGAGATCGTCTCAATGACCAAGCTCAGGATCAAGAACAACTGGATAAATCCGCCGAGCCATAGTTGGTACAAGAGCGATCGCCCAGGAGGCTGTCTAGCAATCAATTTCAACAGGCAGTACCAAACAGCCATCACAAGACTCCGCAGTGGACACACTAAGTCCCTCAGGTATTCCACTGGAGTAAAAGACTATGCCCTGTGTAAAAATTGTTTCACTGAACAGGCTTCTCCAGACCACATTTTATCCTGCCTGGGTCTTTCCACTGAAGACTTAAGGGATAGACCAGGTCTTGTCATTGACTTTTTGAAGGTGAAAGATTTGTTGGACTTGATCTAGCTCTGCTAGATCCCGGGGATTTGAAAGAAGAAGAAGACAAGTCAGAGCTAAGGCGCAGAACTACGTGAAATATTCCGGGTTGCCGGTCTTTTGCACGTAAAGTAACTCTACTTTATAGCTAATGATCATAAATATTGTTCGCTTAAAAGAAAGTTGGTTTTGGAAAGTACAGTAGAACACAATAATACATTCATGTCAAAAAATCGATAAGGTTAGAAAAAAAAAACAACCTTTGTTTTAGATTTTTCAGTTCATACTTCAGGAACAAATTTTGAAAAACTCGGATTTTGCTAACCACGTTTTCGTGTGCAGTTAAACGGAAGTTGTTTCACTGCATAACGTAAAACGCTGCCTGTATGTCATATCATTTGGGTTGATGTCAACCGTAGCAGGTACAGTCAGCAGCATCCAACTTTTCTTCATTTCGCGGCATTGTTGGACAAGGACGAATCTACTTTAGATAGCAAAGCCGGGCTGTCAGTTTATTGCAGGTAGTTCTGCCTTAGCCCTGGTTTAGGGGCAGTAACTTTCAGCTTAGTACCCAAGTTTTGCCTTCAATTGACGAATTGAACCGCACCAATGCTGCGGTCTCCCACTGGTGTGCTAAATTTGTTATAGCTACCAGTTTGTTGACACTCTCGGCTTCAATGAGATGACATCTGCCTCCAGCTTGGTTACTTTCTAGCCCAAACAGATAAGTTCATAACAAGGACGAAACTGCTGTCATAACCTAGCTGTCGGTATATTGCATGTAAACAGCAGCTTACAATGTTAAAGGTATAATGAAACAAAAAATCGAATGGAGGTTTCAGTTAATACTATTAAATTTACCATTTCAACATTATTGACTTAGACACTATAAGCGTTTGTTTAGTGAAAGTTCAGCTTCTATTGGCCATTCATAGTCCTGAGCCTGTCTTCTTTTTTTCAATTTGAAAAAGCAGATCACTCTCCCGAGTAGGTTTAAACGACGAACGTTTCAATTAACCGCCTAATGCTTTAGTCGACTGCGCCACGGAGGCGTCGCTCTAGATGATTTGTGAAACGAGGTAATTTTGAAGGTGGCAGGGAAAAAGCTTTTCTACGTCGTTTTTTTTTTTGAAAAGTTCACAAACTGTGCCAACGTACGATAAAAAAAAATATAGCTTAAAAACTAACAAGGTTAAAAATGCATGTTTCCGTCGCTTAGCTTGGCGACTTATTTGCTTTCCATCTTGGCGAAAATCTAAAAATATCATGTACATCACTGTCACGTTTGGTCAGCTTTTTCTCATGTTTCAATAGAGCTTTCCATATTTATCAATGACTTGATAAGTTTATTTTGAAAAATTGTTTAGCACTTTTATAACGCTTTTATTTTTTTAGTTAGTTATACTCGACTGCAACCTTTCTTGACAAAAACATCGTTACGTCAGCGTGACGTTTGCGTGACGTCAGCCTATGAAAAACGAGCTAGATAAAACGTCACAGCCTACTTGGCGAATTTGAGGAGATCGCTGACTGCTTGTGAGCTCTTATTGGCTTTTCCCGTGGTGACGTTGAGTGTCAAGTTAAGTTGCTCTCTAGTATAGTAAAATATTTTAATAGAACTTATCGCTCATTTAAATGACTTTTTTTAAAGTTCGGTGGACTGTTTTACATTTTAATGGCTTATTTTAATTATTTGTTTCGGGCTATGTTTCTTTTTGACGCATCTTTTTGTCTTGATTTGTCCAAAAGTCGGTGAAAAAAACATAATGACGTCTATCGCCAGGCAAATAGTTTCGGTGTAACTTTTAACTAAACGCGACAGAAATAAATGAATGAGGATTAGAAATGCGCCAAATGATGTACCTATTAGGGATGCACCGATTAATCGGCAGTACCGAGTAATTGGCCACTTTGCCGATTATTAATAATCGGCAAAATTAGGCCGATAAATCGGCCAAATATATTTTTTAAATATTATTCTTCAAAGCATACCTTCACTAAGAAACTATGATGAATAATTTTATTAACAGTAATAATCCTCATAGTTGATTTAAAGTTTTTAATAAAATTAATTCTAAAACGTTGAATAAATATACATAGACAGTGTTGCAACACATTTTTCATGTGGCGACAGTTTTCTCCTTAGTACAGTGCTTTTAGATAACCTCTAATTTTCACAAAGAATAAAAGTTGAATTAAATTGCTACTATTCATTAAAAAATGTAAATTAAAAGTACTCCTAAATTGGAGTGCTCACCACGGACTCCCCCTCCCTTTTTTTGAATTTTTATGTCCAATTAACATAATTAATAATGTGACAATATTGACAATAATGTGGAAATTGGTTCTAAAAAATTTGATAAAATAATAAAATTATTTTGTGAAAATTAGGAAAATGAAAAAAAAAAAATTCGCTCGGAAATAAATTACTTACTATTTCTTAACTCGGAATTGTATAAGAGAGTTATACAGAGTAGTATACAGTGATGGTAAAATTGGCAGAATTAAAAACAGTTATCCTTATCATTAATCGGCTCAGCCGATTAATCGGCTGATTATCAACAACCGATTAATCGGTAATAGGCCAATTTACTTATTGGTGCATCCCTAGTACCTATTACGAAAAAGTATCTTTCTTCATTGGGATATTGTTATAAAACTTTTTTTCTGCATTTATTACAGGATCCCTGATAATGACGAGGGATTTTCCACTCACTACTACTTTGGCGATGCAGGGCCACAGGTCGCTGCAAAATTCAAAGTGACCACCACTTTGAAGGAGAAAATCTCCCGCGTCTTTGTCAAGTGAGTCACCATTTTAGGTAGTTTATTGATAAAAATTGTGCACCATTAGTGCACTTTTAGCTGTAATTTAGTGCTACTTGGTAAAAAATACTAGTTAGTGGTATGTTTTAGGTGTCTTAGTGATACAAATTGAAAAAGATATGTTTCATACGTTTTATTTGTAGTTAATGACATGACGCACGTTATGATGAAACAATGTTTCCATAATTGATCACACAAGTTTTATTCGATGCAAATTGTAATATTCTGATAAAGAGTCGAAGAAAAATATTATCCTTTAGCTCTTGATAAGTTTGAAGAAAAATATTGCGTCTATGAATCGCCAAAAGCCAAAATGTTGGATGACTTTACATCCCTAAGTTCACATTTTCGGTATTGAAAAAACGCGTTCCTGATAACGTCGAAACACGTGTCTGCAGGATTCCTGCACATTTGGGCTTTTTAACGTAGCATTATTTGTTTAACTATGCATGTCTTTGCTCAAAATTTTGTGATACTCATTGTCAACTTTTCTGAAGTCTTATCTGTTTCATTTCCTTACTCGATTTGTGTACATTTACTCTTATAGAAAGACATCATCTGAAATAAAACCACCGCTTAAGAAAAGTATATTAATTAAAATATTTCAAATTAATTAATATTATTCAGTTATAAATCAACAATATTTTAACTGACTGTTCTATAATTTATAAAATGTTGACAGGGAAATTAATATCTGCTTCCTTTTTCTGATTTCAGATTCACAAGTCCTGGCAAGCGCGAGGATGGTTACGAAACACTTAAAATAATCAAATATGACTATATGCTTAACATGTGAGCCAATAACATCGGGCCACACATATGATTATAAGCATAAGAGCCAATAACATCAGGCTCGGGGGTCGCAAAGGGAGGCTAACATCTGTGGGAGGGCGACCCCCACGGGGAGCGAAACAAGCCCACCTCCTCGTGGTGCTCCCTGGGAACATTGCTGGTTTCAAACGAACTGTGGCGTACGGATGTGCGTTCCTAGTGAGGACAGAACCAGGGACCTTAGTGATGCTAACCGAGTACTTAAAACACTGAGCGAAAAGGACCTCAAGCCTCGGGGCAAACTAGGTTGTGTGCTCTCTGTTGAAAAAATAAGAATTTTAAGACGCCTGGCTCTTTAGTGTATTATTCAACTTTGCAGAGATGGCCTATGACTCCTCCTTTTTTCAGGATTGTCCATTTTTAGGAAGGGGTGATACGCAGATGAAAATTGAGGAATGGGATTCACAATTGCGGCATTGGTTATAAAGCTTGAATACGTCACCTTGCTTACCTTTAATTGGTCTCTCAATTTGAGAAATTAGCCAAAGAGGAAACTATTTTAATTTTTGCACAATCGAGAAAGATTTCTCATTGGATACAAGAAAGTAGGTGGGTCTTGGTTTTATATATTTCCGCAGCCATTGACTGCAACGCCTCCAACTGTTCATTTAAATTTAAAAACAAAATGGTAACATAAGGGTTGCAATAAAGAAAGCAAAGACTTCCTCGCCAAATGCAGTTGTGGCTGCATTAAATAGTGTAAGTGAGTGCAATAAATGTTACAGACGATAAATTTCAAATGGTTTGCTATAAAGCTCGAAGAATTATTTAATATTTCATAAAATTTATCACTTCGCCAAAATGTCGCTAAACTTGCAAATATGGCACACTGGAGTTTCTTCCTTCTCTACCTATTTTAAGGAATGGACTCGTTTTCTCATTTGATTGACACCGGCCAACTCGTCGCGGTTGAATAATATCTTTCTTTGTGCTCTTCCGAACAGTTTGCGTGGTGTCTGGCAGCCAGTAAAGTTGCGTTATTTTCGACGCATCACATTTTTACCTGCAAAAAGTGATTTTTAAATAATTTTAGGGCAATTTCACCGCAAATTAATCAGACAAAAATAAGCGTTTAACCTCACCATTTCCGATTTTTACAGAAGTTGGTCTGAAGGACACATTTGACAAAATAAATAAGTCTGCCAATATTTAGATTTCTACTTTGAAAAACGCATCCGTTAAAAAACCTCAAATGTGCGAAAAATAAACGAAAAGTTTTTACATGCAAATGACTGTTACTTCTCTTCTAACTGTAGCAAGATACTGATTCGAAAACTATTGTAAAGCTAATACATAGAGCTTTCCATTGATATATTACATGACTTTTATTGACTTATGCCAGGTTTAAGCATCTAATTGCCTTGAAATGATTTTGAAAGAACTATTTTTACCAGTAATAATGCGATGCGCAGTAAAAAACGCAACCTTTACCGGCAGACGTTCGGAAAAGAATAAGGAACGATATACTAAAGAGCCAGACGTCTTAAAATTCATTCTCGAAAACGTTGCTACACTAGACAGCAACTTAAGTTGACACTGAACGTCACTACGGGAAGAGCCAATAAGAGCTCACATGCAGTCAGCGATCTCCTCTAATTCGCCAAGTAGACTGTGACGTTTTATCTAGCTCATGTTTCATAGGCTAACGTCACGCTGACGTCACGATGTTTTTGTCAAGAAACCTTGCAGTGTAGTACAGCTCTTTGACTATAAAGTACGCCACAGAACGAACACCAGCAGTGGCTGAGAGGCTTGTCGCGAGAAATTAATCTTGATGAACCGACGTCAGAGATCTGAAGCGCAGTGAGAAGGTAAAGGGCAATGTCGGCAAATTTTCAGCTTTTCTTTTTCTTTTTTGTCACTTTTGTCATCTATTGTACTTTAACTTGTTGTAAAAGCTTATTTACAGTGAACTCTCATTTATGCGCCGGCCCAAGGGACCAACAGAAAAAGGCGCATAAGTGAGAGAGATGCATAAGTGAAAAAGCCTATTCAAAAGCCTAAAATGCAACATAAGTTTTAATGAGAGCGTGAATAAGAATGTTTCTATAGAAAATGGTTATATTACTACGGTTTGGCAACTACTGTAACCTAACTACAATGATAAGGATAAAACAAAAAAAGTAGCATACCTAATCACAAACTGGTGCCTTCAAAACGATCCATAATAGATATTTGTCCCTCTCCGAATTTTCGTTCATGGATAAAAATTGCCTTCCGTGAGCAATAAAAGCAAAAGATTAAAGAGGAAAGTGAGGAAACATGCTCATTTTGTAGGAAAATAAATTAATTTTTTTGCATTTTACGAAAAATTCGGCGCATAAGTGAAATATTTATTTTTAGAGTGACGCATAAACGAATGAAATTATCATTATATTACTATGGAATGTACAGGGACCACTGAAAATCGTCGTATAAGTGAAAAAGGCGCATAAATGAGGCGGTGCATAAGTGGGCCGTCGGCAAGGGGGGTGGGGGGTGCTACACCCTCCCACTTTTCTGAAGAAAGGGGCCGCCAGTTTTATTTTATTATTAAAACGAAAGTTTAGAAAAATATTTCAGGACTTTAAATGAAATTTAAAAGAGAAGCGGAATAATTTAAACATTATTAAGAATATCAGTAAACCTGAATTTTTAAAAAATGTCCTGTATTTTCCGCGGCCCCAATTATTACTTATCAAAAATTGGGGCCGCCAAAAATAGTTAAGATTCCTTCACAGCAATATTCGTTGCAAAAAATACGAAATTTTCTCGTTCATGGGGTCATGTAAACGGGAAACTATAGGTCGCCCTGCCCAGTTTGGAAAAAAAAAAAGCACTGTATAAATATGTGCGAGAGCTTTAAAAGGTACGCGAACCTCTGTAATTAAAATTAGTTAAATTAATAAAACATAAATCAAATTATATACACATAATTCAACAAGATCGATGCAATATTAAAAAAAAAGGATATATGCAGAGGGCCGCCAAATTTTATATTTTAAATAAATTAAAATTAGAAAATTACACAAAATACCATTATCGAAAGATAGTGCAATGTTTAAACTGAAGATAATTAAAAAGAAAATTTATCACTTTTCACTTTGTGTTGGGACCGAACGAATTTTTTTGTGTAGTAAATTTGAAGAAATAATAATAATAATAATAATAAAAGTTTATTATACTGAAATAAAAAATCTGGTATGGACCCCACACTACTTCCTTTTACGTGTAAATTTCTTAGTAGTTGCCTTAAGTGTTAAAAAAAGTGCTTGGAGTGAGCAAGGTAACAATTCACTGCCACGAAACAATGCAAAAAATATTTTACAATGGTTAATTTTCTAAATATTGCTGATTTTAATATCATTCAGTGAATTTTTCGCAAAATATCGCCAATAGCGCCAAGTTGAACCCAAATTCAAAAAAAAAATTTTTTCGCCAAATTTGTCGCCAACTTGGCGATATGTCGCCAAGTTGGCGTCAAACACTTGGCGACCAAAAGCTTGGCGACATATCGCCAAGTGGTCGCGCCAATTCATATCACTTGAGTCTGCATTGAAATTAACACTGATTTACCCCAAAAAAGGGGTAAAACACCCCCTTGGGAACATTCGAATGCAACCACAAGGGGAGGTGCACAACTAGACCATCCTCAGAGCCTACATACCAAGCTAGAAGCTTCTACGGCATATAGTTTTTGAGTTATACGACCCACATACATACATACATCCGCACACACGTACATACAGACGTCACGAGAAAACTCGTCGTAATTAACTCGGGGGTGGTTGAAAAGGATTTTTCGGCGGCTTATATGTTGGTAGGTACATATGCAAGTGCTGACAGGTCGAAAAAACTACTGAACATTCATTCGGGGGTGAGCAAAATCAAAATCTAGACTCAAATTTGAGTGATTTTTTTTTCGCGATCACAATACTTCCTTTACTACGTAAAAGGAAGTAAAAAAGGGGGGAAAAGAATTAAATCATGCCCTCTCTGCGGCACATTGAAGAGGCTCTTTCAACCTCCTCAGACCATCAAAATGAAAATCGCATATATTGGTGAATAGTGTGCCCCACACGATATAAATTACTGTGATACTCCAGATTTTTTTTCTAAATCACATCGCAGTCAAACGACGCAAAACTGCTCATTGACCGTTTTTTTCGGTGGAAAAAGGAAACAAATGCGCGGGCCTAAAATGTAATTGTATTGTACAGGCTGTTTTGCAGAAAAAAGGCGCCGGTGTCGAAAATCAAAGGGAATTTCTTATAGCCCACGGAAAGTTGCTACCAATGAAACAACCTTCAGTCAACTGAAATTCATCAAAAATGTTTTGAGGAGTACAATGGGAGATCAGCGTTTAGACTCTCTATAGCAGTGGTGGCCAACCCGCGGCACGCGTGCCACAATGTGGCACGGCAGAGCAGTTAGAGTGGCACGCGAAGACTTTTTGAAAAAATTCCAAAATTGAAGAAAAAATGTCGATCCCAAAAGTATTGATAAAAACTAAAATCCTTAAACTGATAATATGACATTATGACGATTAAGTGTCAGGAGGCTGGCTTACAAATTGTCTGAACTACAAAGTACTTAGCGTTAGATTCGGACATCCAGCGAAAAAGCTGTGACGTTACAGACAATGCTTTGTAAAGCATATTTGTGCTTAACACGAATGCAACTTTCGATGCTTCAGAATGGATTTTTGATCTGCAATAGTTTCAGCTACGGGTGATGAAATTATATATAAAAAAAGTTAAATCTGCAACTAAAATTAAGAAACCAGATTGGACAAAATTCGGCATGGTTGCACAAATGAAGACCTTCGAATTGATTTTGTTACATTACTTGAAACTAATTTGGGAAAAAAACTTCAAAAGTGTCATCGAATTATCTATCACAAACTCCTTGCCACGGAATGAAACTTTTTCTCTGTTGGTGACCCTGTAGAGTTCACTGTATTGGCAAACTACGAATTAGAGCTCTGAATGTTTTGTGAACTTTTTCCAGGAGATAGAGTTGAGTATGGCAAGCTACTCCTCCATTGAAATGTGCGATAGCTAACCAAAGGAAGGATAGTCATAAGCTTTTATAATTTTAGGGAGAGTGATTCTTAAAATATCTGGAAGGAAAGCAATGAGGACTTGCTACTTCGGAATGAAGAATAGCGATTGAATTTAGCTATGTCATCTCTTGTTATCCGGCGTTTAAATAATTTAAATTTAAGATTGTACTAAGAAAAAGTTTCATAAACCAGTATAGGCCATCTGCATTATGATGAAACTTCAGTTTCTTTCTCTCTACTTTCGAGAAAAAAGAATAAAACATCTATATACATAAAAGACTACTTTTGTATCCGTATGTCCGGGGTAATCTTCCAAACTACTGAACCGATTTTAACCATTTTTTCACCGTAGATAGCTACAGTAACAGGGAGCAGGATAAGCTATAATTTATTTCCAAAAAGCTTAGTTTAAAAAAGTTATTATGAAAAATAGTAAATTTCATGTAGTTTCCCCATTAAATGATTAAATTTTCAGTCCATTGTTGCACAAATTTATAGCCTGGCAACAACAATATTAATAGTGATCATAATGAAAATGTGAACCAAGGCTTCACTGGAGTAAGTATGAAATTTATTGCTTTCTTAGGATTTTTAGATTCATCCGTGCCAATAATCGCTAACGAGACTAAATAAAAAAGATAATTGATTTTGGCAACAGTTAGGGCCATGCTCCACATCGACGTAAAGCAGAAAAATTGGGCAGAAGCGTAAAATTTTCCTTTTTCGGTTTCGGTCGCTTTTCGGTCGGACGCGTGCTCCACTTGGGCAGAATTTTTTTTCTGCGCAGAAAAAAAGCGCCATCTGACGGAATAATCCTTGCATTTTCATTGGATATTTGATATTTAGATAACAAATAGGAAAAATACCTCATTATGAAGCATTATTCGAAATTATATGATTGGGTGAAAGATTGGCAACAAATAACCGAGCTTTAATAGTTATTTAATTTAGTTGGCATGGAATTATCCATCATGATAAAGCTTGTTATGGACCAAGTCCTGTTTTTTTTACTTGGCGGTTTTTTATTTTCACTTTAAACGGATATATTTAGCGGAAACAAACCAAACTGGCTATAAAATTCCCATTCAAGTATTTTTTGTGAATTTCGCTAGGCATTGCATTTATTTTCTACTAGCCGGGTACCCGGCCCTGCCCGGGTTTCTGCTGAGTATAGTGTTTTAGTGACACTCGTTCATGAATTTTTCAACATTAAAATGCATATCTATATACATAATGGCTACTTCTGTAAGCAACGGTATTTTTTTCCGTCTGGACAAACTAAAAAAACTGTATTACACACCGCAAATACAAATGCAAGCTACAAATAATGTTTAGGTAAATCGGAAATGTTATAAGCTTGGTACAGGGTGCGGCGGAAAAGTCAACTTTAGAAAGTACTTCATGTATCAGTTTACTACTTTTTATAAGATATGGTACCCATTCTGAATTTTTATATTAGTTAGATTTAAAAACTACATCGGGAAGCATGGCGGCCATTGTTAATGATGCACTCATCTACCCTAGATTTGAAGTTTTGTTGAACTCTTTCGAGCATATCGACTGGGATGTTGGTGATAGTAAGCCGGATATTGTTCTTCAGGCGTTGCAGGGTCCGGAGCTTGTCGTTGTAAACGATCGATTTGAGATACCCCCATAAAAATAGTCACGGCGTGTTAAATCGGGGGAGCGGGCTGGCCACGGTACGTCACCTTTCAAGGAGACGTTATCACTTAACTGGTGAACCACATCAAGTATGTAGGGATGAAACTGGAGTTCGTCGTGAAGAATTCGTCTCAGTGTCCAATCAAAAATACCCAAAGCAGCAGCGTGTTTACGGGCCGAACGCCTGGGAGAGCGCAAAAAAGACTTCCTCACTTTTTCGACGTTTTCTAGGATTCTGGGAATCCGTTGACCTCCTGGGCCTCTTTTTGCCACACCCCAACTTTCCCTGAATATTTTCACCCACAAAACAGTCGATTCCCAGCCAGGAATGGGAACAACGGGCTGAATTTTGAACCGAGTTCGGAAGGCACGTTGAATGCCGACCACCGACAGATTATTTGAAAAGTAAGATTCGGCGGCGAACGCTCGTTGTTCCTTCGTCCAACGCATGGCAACAACTTAACTATAAAATAACAAAACTTCAGGACCTTCTCTTTAAAATGAGACTCTTCCCACTCCTTTCTGACCACTCCTTGCTAATTAGCATCCAATTAAAATCAGCAATTTTCTTTGTCGCACCCTGTAAAATCAATCGCACTGGAGTCAAGTATTTCCAAACATTACACGTAAAATAAGTCCCATCATTAGTTTATATCCTTGTGACTACACTGTTGAAAACATCTTATGTACCTAACTTAGAAATTATTTGACTATAAACATTTTCTGTTCTCTAACTGTTGCCAAAATCAATTCCCTTTTTATTTACCACGTTAGTGATTATTGGCATAGATGAATATAAAAATCCTAAGAAAGCAATAAATTTCATACTTACTCCAGCGAAGCCTAGGTTCAAAATTTTCACCATGATTACTATTAATATTGTTGTTGCATGGCAACCAAATTTTTGCAACAATGCACTGAAAATTTAATTATTTAATGGGGAAATTAAATGAAATTTACTATTTTCCATAATAACTTTTTTAAACTAAGCTTTTTAGAAATAAATTATAGCTTATCCTGCTCTCTGTTACTGTAGCTATCTAACGGTGCAAAAATGGTTAAAATCGGTTCAGTAGTTTGGAAGATTACCCCGGACATACGGTTTCAGAAGTAGTCTTTTATGTATATAGATTGTTTAAATTTTAAAAGTTGTTTTTTTTTATTTCAAGAAAAAAATAGCTTTTTTTTTGCTGTTGAAGAAAGCATACTTATCATTAGAGGGGATAAAAAAAAAGCTTCGGAGTGTTGAGTAGATGTTTTGGCGAAAAATACAGCAAATGCAGCACGATGCCATGAAACTTGATTTGATGGTTGAATATATTATTTGTTGTTTTGAGTTTTTACATTTTAATGGACATTTGGGCTTTGGTGCTAAAATTTTTGAGTAAACGCGTAGACAATGTTTCCGTACCGTTCGCAATTATACTATATATTCTGCGAAATGAATTTATAGCAACGCTATGTTTTAAGGGTCGTTTTGAGTTTTCAAAATAATTGCTGTTATTGTACCTAAAAAAATATTAGTGCCTACTTACTTTGTCAAATAAATTAGACTCTCAAAGCCATGAAGCATTTACACTGCTCGACATTGAAAATGCAACGCCAAGAAGGAGTGGTCAGAAATTCGTGCAAATTTTACCGTAGACGCACGTCACTGAGTTATGCAAATGATATGAAATGCGCAGCTCTCCGACGCACGTGAAGTAAGATATAAGAGAATGAAGTTGAAAAGTGGGCTATGTTCATGTTGGTTTTTCTGCCAGACTAATTATCGGAGAAATTTGGTTTTTGTCTCGAAGGATACGTGTGATAGGAGGAAATGCCACGCCGTCTTCAAGGAAGACACTTCCAGCATATAGACGACTTTACAAGGGGTATGGTGATCGGACTGAGAAGGGGAGGTTGGTCCATACGTCAAATTGCAGCTGATACCCACATGGATGCAAGCACTGTGCATCGGCTGTGTCGGAGATGGTTGGAAAGAGGAAATGTAGCCACATTGAGGGGTGCAGGTGCAGCCAGAGTGACGTCAGACCGATTGAATCGACGGATTCACCGACAAGCTGTGGCAGACCCGCAAGTCACTTGTACGTCGATTCTGCAGCACGTGCAAGGTACCCTGGATGTTCCTGTGTCGACCAGAACCATTTCCCGTCGACTGGTTGCACGTAGCCTGCAATCACGGCGCCCGCTAAGAAGACTGCCATTGACCTCACAGCACAGACTCCAACGCTTGGAATGGTGCCGAACCAGAGCGACGTGGATGGCAGAATGGCAAACCGTAGTGTTCTCAGATGAATCCCGCTTCTGTTTGTCCAGCGATAGTCATCGCATACGTGTGTGGCGTCGACGTGGAGAAAGATTGAATCCGGCAGTAACTGTGGAACGCCCCACAGCGCGACAACGTGGCATAATGGTTTGGGGCGCTATTGCATACAATTTCGTATCACCTCTAATTCGTATTCGGGGCACTATGACGGCCCAACGATATGTAGATAATGTACTGCGGCCGGTGGCAATCCCCTACCTTCAGGGTCTGCCAAATGCAATTTTTCAACAGGATAACGCCCGGCCTCACAGTGCTCGAATCAGCCAACATGCTCTACGAGGTGTACAGATGCTTTCCTGGCCACCATACTCTCCTGACTTGTCACCAATCGAACATGTTTCGGACGTGATTGGACGCCGTTTGCAGAACCTGTCACTGCCTCGTTCAGAGGACGAACTGTGGCAAATGGTTGAAAGGAAATGGAGTGCCATCCCTCAGGGCACCATCCGCAGGCTTATTGACTCCATGCCTAGACGTGTTTCTTCGTGCATCGCTGTCCGCGGTGGTCCTACTTCTTACTGAGCCGACGCCGTCCTCGCTCTAAATTTTGCTTATTTATTTTGAAATAAATATCACTTATTGTTCCATGCTGTCTCTGTCTTCTTACCAAATTTCATCAATTTCTGACCACTCCTTCTTGGTGTTGCATTTTCAATGTCGAGCAGTGTATATATTTTTTGAATACGCCGTCAAAAATAAAACACGTAAGCCATCTTAAATAAATTAAAAAAAAATCTTTAATACGTAAAATAACCTACACACTCTTTAATGAATCGTTAATCTTGAAAAATTTGCTATATTTAAAAATGGAAGTATTTATCAAAACACAAAACATTTCACTAAAATTTTATTACACAACATTAGCTAGTTTTATTATCGCCAAGCGATCCATAACTCAGCCAAAGGTCAAATCTTTTTTTTAAAGCTCAATTAAAATAAGTAAATACACGAGCGGAATTATACATATATTTCCAATCTCGCCAAGCAATCAATAACTTAGCAAAGCATGTCATAAATTGTAAGTTCCATTACAATGTAAAGCAGCCGAAGCACCATTGTTTCGAATCTCGCCAAGAAACTAGACTCCCGTAATCCCGCCGAGTTTTGAATAAAATAATAAAAATCTCGCAAAGGACAGGAATTGTTGACATGATTACATATAACGAGATAGTGGACTTTAAAAGCCCCAACTGAAAGCTTATTTTAAGCCTTTCGCTAGTTGCCCCCCATTTTGCTTTTTAACTTGATTTTTTGTCATTAAGTAATGTGTATTTTCTCACTTCTCCTTTTGAATATTTACCAAATGCACTTTCGTTAATGCAGTATAGCAATGGCGGCCGCCAAGGCTAGAAATCTTTACATCTCACGATGAATTTCTATTGGCTGTTGGATAAATTAAAAATGCAAAATTTTTCGGTCCTCTATTACGCCGTGATTACGCCGCGTAAAAAGGAAAGTACCCGGATTTTCAGTTTCTGCCTTCAGTTTCGGTCGCGTTTTACGCTGATGTGGAGCAGGGCCCTTAGAGAACAGAAAATGTTTATAGTCAGAAAATTTCTAAGTTAGGTACATAAGATGTTTTCACCAATGTAGTCACAAGGATATAAACTAATGATGGGACTTATTTTACGTGTAATGTTTGGAAATACTTGACTCCAGTGCGAATGATTTTACAGGGTGCGACAGAGAAACTTGCTAATTTTAATTGGATGCTAATTAGCAAGGAGTGGGAAGAGTCTCATTTTAAAGAAGAGGGTCCTGAAGTTTTGTTATCTCATAGTTTAGTTGTCGCCATGCGTTGGATAAAGGGGAACTACTTCGATATAAGCCCCAAATTGGTAATTTGGCGACTTTTTTTTCTCGCCAAGCAAAAAACCTGTTGCCACAAAAATTATTGCCACAAAACTTCAAAAAATAAACTCAAAAAATGGTACAAATGCAAGAAAATACTAAATTTGGCAACAGCAAAAACCTAAATTATCTGTAAAAACCTAAATTGGCAACACCAAAATAGGAAACAGCAACCCTAAAGAGTCCGTAGGGAGTTCCAGATTTGGCGAGTAATTTTTGGGGGGGTATATCAAAGTTATACCGATAAAGGAGCAACGAGCGTTCGCCGCCGAATCTTACTTTTCAAATAATCTTTCGGTGGTTGCCACTCAACGTGCCTTCCGAACTCGGCTCAAAATTCAGCCCGTTGTTCCCATTCCTGGCTGGGAATCGACTGCTTTGTGGGTGAAAACATTCAGGGAAAGTGAGAGTGTGGCAAACAGAGGCCCAGGAGGTTAACGGATTTCCAGAACCCTAGAAAACGTCGAAAAAGTGAGGGAATCGTTTTTGCACTCTCCCAGGCGTTCGGCGCGTAAACGCGCTGCTGCTTTGGGGATTTTTGATTGGACACTGAGACGAATTCTTCACAACGAACTCCAGTTTCATCCCTACAATCTTGCTGTGGTTCACCAGTTGAGTGATAACGTCTCCTTGAAAGGTGACGTACCGTGGCCGGCCCGCTCTTCCGATTTGACACTCTGTGACTATTTTTTATGGGGTATCTCAAATCGATCGTTTACAACGACAAGCCCCGGACCCTGCAACGCCTGGAGAGCAACATCCGGCTTACTATCACCAACATCCCATCAGTCGATATGCTCGAAAGAGTTAGCTTGCATTTGTATTTAAGGTGTGTAATACAGTTTTTTAGTTTGTCCAGGCAGGAAAAATTGCCATTTTTTACAGAAGTAGCCATTGTGTGTACAGATATGCACTTTAATGTTGAAAAATTCATAAACGAGTGTCACTAAAACACCATACCCGGCTAGTTAAAAATAAATACTGAAAGTAATAACCCAAATTTAATAATTTTCCAATGATATATGGAGAGAATTTTACATCTATTTTAAGTATTCATTCAATGTTAAGTTTGATGATTTTTAGGATGATAAAAAAATTCTGATCTTTTCAAATTCTTTGTCTATTTCTCTGCAAGACACTACTTGTTACACTTCAGAAATCCAAATCGAAATTACTGACCTTTTGCATTGGTCATCAAATATAAGAGCTTACTTCAACAGAAAGTCATTCACGTTATATAAAAATTAGGAAATTTCTATCAACAAAAATGTTTTCACATTTGCACACTTTAGCCATCTGGTGCTGTCGTTGATTTGGTTCAAAATACGCTTCTAAACAATTTTTTTTTGTTATGAATGCAGAAAAATCTAAATACAGTTGAATATTAATTGATATCACTTAAAACACTTAAACTTCTTTGGATTCTTAAGAACTAATCCTAAAATTAAAGACTTGGTAAAAAAGATACAGATTCATAAACCACATTAAGTACAGACTGTTTAATTTTTAGAATAGAATGTTTGATGTCATTGTTTCCAAGGGCGGATTCAGAAGTTTTTCAAGGGAGGGGCGATTGATATTTCTTACTTACTGTTTATCAAGCATACTGGTTTACAAATATTGATAACAAAGGTTTTGGACATCAGTTCCCAAACATATTCTGGGGAGAGTCCCAAACCTTCTTCCCGTTCCCTAACTTCATTAAAAGTTGAAAAACTGCATTTTTAGAACTTCGATATCAAACAATTATCCGGAAAGAGTCCCCAAAGGGAGGGGTGATCACCCCTCCCTTGTATCCGCCCTTGTTTGTATCCGCCCATTTTTAGAACTTCGATATCGAACAATTGTCAGGAAAGAGTCCCCAAAGAGAGGGGTGATCACCCCTCCCTTGTATCCGCCCTTGTTTGCTTCTATTTTAAACATAGGGCAACTGATAGAACCTATAAAAATGTTTATTAACGATAACTCTTATGTTCGGATTTGTTTTATCTTCATTGTCATTTAGATTTCAATTGTTCAGATTTACGAGAGAAAATGTTTCATTTGAGTAAGAATTACATAGGCAGGAATTCAAGTGAAACACGGACGATCGCAACTCACCATTGCAATCGCAAATTCCCAAATTTGGATAAGTTACAATCGCTATAAATGCTAATCGCACTGACGTCACTACGGGTGGAGCCAATAAGAGCTCACAAGCAGTCAGCGATCTCCTCTTATTCGCCAAGTAGGCTGTGACGTTTTATCTAGCTCGTTTTTCATAGGCTGACGTCACGATGTTTTTATCAAGAAACGTTCTAATGTAATTCACTTCCAGTTGCGATTGCAATTTGCGATCGCATGTTTCACTTGAATTCCTGCCATAGTCAGCCAACATAAAATCTTTTTTTTTTTTTTTTTTTTTTTTTTTTTTTTCAGTTTGTTGGAAAAATAGGCGCTCTGACCTTTTTCTCTCCAGATAGTGGCACTCTCCCTAAAAAGGTTGGCCACCCCTGCTCTATAGTACTGCTGGCATGTGAGAAAGATATTACGGACGCCATAAATTTAAAGAGTTTAGCAAGCAAATGGGCTACATTGAAGCACAGGCGCTGTCAATTTTAAATTATTATTTTTTTTACCAATAAAATTTGTGAAATGTATTTTTAAAAAGCTAAGAAGTAGATTAAAAATTTTGTCTCTTTTCAATAGTTTGTTTTTTTGTTACTTTTTTGTTGAACCAACTGGATTTTCAACTTGCAATTTAAAAAAAAGAAAAAAGGAAGAAAAAAAGAAAAATACCCATATTTATCAGGAATTTTTTTTAAAAAATGGTAATTAATTGGATCTGCATGTCCAGAACATTTTTAGGCAGTTGAACTTTATCTACGTTTCGCACAAAACTTAATAGCATGAATGCTCAAGGGACAACCACCACAAAACACGGGAAGAAGAAAAAGGTACCTGGTGAATCGTTTAATATACCCGGCACAGTGCAGATCGTCAAAGGGTAAGACTTTAACAAATTAATGCTTATTATTGTATTATTAATTGTTTATTAATATTTTTTGACATGGTGTTTGTATAATAGTCCGAGAGCCAGGTGAAAATTTGGTTAATTATTTCCTCTCGATAGATAATTGGCCATACGCATCAGACAACAGTATCATAAAGCCCTATGACCGTCAGCTGCGGCACAGTGGGGGGGATGAGTAGTTGGAACCTCCCACGCTTGAAGAAAAAAAAAAAAAATTCAGTCATTTCCTCTCGCCTAAAAATTTACCAGATGATAGCTTATATGTAACTATTGATAAATATATACGTCAGCTGGCTGTATCTCGGTGGAAAAATTGTCAGCTGATATTTTGAAGGTCGTTACGTAGAAGTTAGCTAGAAGCATTTACTGACTACACTGTTCGACAAAAAAAAACCTTGAAAATGCTTCTGGTATTTTGAAGGCTGATTCTTATGTAAAATGACCCCCTGAATCCGAATATGACCCCCGTTTTCCCCCATCACGTCCCAATTTTTTTTTAAAACGCCCCCCTTTTTTTTTCATTTTTCCTTAGTTTCAGGGCTATTATATTTTTTTTGGAGGGGAAAGGAGCCTTATATTCACCAATAAATTTTTTTGAAGGTCAAGAGAGACTCAAAGTTTAAAATCATGAGCACCGAGAAAAAAATCGGGGAACTTGGGGGGGGGGGGGCGTGGCCCCCAAAATATTTGAAAAATCACCAAAAACGATCTTTTTATTCTAGTTTCTTTAAAAAGACCTTTAAAACATTTTTTTCGGTGCAGAACCAGAGTATAGGATCCGTTCCTATGGCTCCTGGGTCAGAAAAAATTTTCACGCTGTAAAATTTAAAAAAAAAAAATAAAATAATGCTTTAAAAATCGCACTTTGCACTCGAGTTTTAAAGCAGGTCTTCGGCCAAAAAAAACAAAATTGTGGCTGATTCTTATGTCAAATGACCCCCTATTTCCAAATATGACCTCAGTTTCCCCCCTCAACCCCCTTTTTCCAGAGAGTCCCCCCCCCCAATTCAGAGTCATTTTACTAATTCGGAGGGGAAAAGTACATTACGTAACCCGTTAACATAATTCTAAAAGGCAACAGAGGTTCAAAGTTCAAAATCATGTACATGTGTACCAAAAATATAAACTATGGCGGTGTACCCCCCCCCCCCCAAAAAAAAAAAAATCTTCTTTTCTTGTTTTTCTAAGAGACGTTTTAAACCTTTTTTTTTTTTTTTTGTGTGTGAAAAATCAGAGTATTGAATTTTCTTTTCTTTTTTTTTTTGGAAGGGGGTGGGGGGAGGTATACCGCCCTAGTTTATATTTTTGGTACACATGTACATGATTTTGAACTTTGAACCTCTGTTGCCTTTTAGAATTATGTTAACGGGTTACGTAATGTACTTTTCCCCTCCGAATTAGTAAAATGACTCTGAATTGGGGGGGGGGGGACTCTCTGGAAAGAGGGCGTGGAGGGGGAAACTGAGGTCATATTTGGAAATAGGGGGTCATTTGACGTAAGAATCAGCCACAAGTTTGTTTTTTTTTTGGCCGAAAACCTGCTTTAAAACTCGAGTGCAAAGTGCGATTTTTAAAGCATTATTTTATTTTTTTTAAAAAATTTTACAGCGTGAAAATTTTTTTTGACCCAGGAGCCATAGGAGCGGATCCTATACTCTGGTTCTGCACCGAAAAAAATGTTTTAAAGGTCTTTTTAAAGAAACTAGAATAAAAAGATCGTTTTTGGTGATTTTTCAAATATTTTGGGGGGCCACGCCCCCCCCCCCCCCAAGTTCCCCGATTTTTTTCTCGGTGCTCATGATTTTAAACTTTGAGTCTCTCTTGACCTTCAAAAAAATTTATTGGTGAATATAAGGCTCCTTTCCCCTCCAAAAAAATATAATAGCCCTGAAACTAAGGTAAAATGAAAAAAAAAGGGGGCGTTTTAAAAAAAATTGGGACGTGATGGGGGAAAACGGGGGTCTTATTCGGATTCAGGGGGTCATTTTACATAAGAATCAGCCTTCAAAATACCAGAAGCATTTTCAAGGTTTTTTTTTGTCGAACAGTGTAGTCAGTAAATGCTTCTAGCTAACTTCTACGTAACGACCTTCAAAGTATCCCCTGACAATTTTTCCACCGAGATACAGCCAGCTGACGAATATATTTATCAATAGTTACATATAAGCTATCATCTGGTAAATTTTTAGGCGAGAGGAAATGAGTGAATATATTTTTTTTTTCTTCAAGCGTGGGGGGTTACAACTGCTTATCCCCCCCACCGAGCCTCAGCTGACATTCACAAGGCTTCATAGTTCGAATTTCTGCTGCGTTTTACTAATTATCACTTGAGAGGAACTTGGTCATATATATCTGTTACTGGCTCTCGGACTATTAAGTTACAAGTAAAAACAGTTACAAAATCAGCTCTGAATGTTACGTTAGTCACTATGGAATGACTCTTAACTGTCTTTTCTAGAAGCAGAATCCATGTTCTAAAAAAATTCATGCAACGAAAAAAAGGACCCAACATATTTACACCACTACAGGCTGTTTTGTGCAGCAATCGATGCTTTCTTTCAAACTGGAATTGCCTTTGCCTTACTACCAGTTCTGAAAAAGACTAACTTTAATATATGTTAGAAACGGTGAGAACGTGCTTTGGCAAATGGGGCACTCATTTATTTAAAAGCAACGACTTCCCCTTAACGTGGAGGACGTTAGAAGAAAACGATGAAGAAAACACACTGTTCCAGTGCATCTAGTGTAGTGTGCTGAAATTCGCTAAGTTCATTTCAGCAAGTTAGGCGTTGAATCGATGTTTATGATTTGAATCGTAATCACGGAGTAGAAAGAAGGAGAGAAATGTTCTACGGATGCGCTTGTTTGAAAGTGGCAACGAATCCTCACCGCCGCCAGGGGAAAAGCTCCCTACTTCCTACGGGAGTCAATGTAAATGATACTGAATCTGTCATCTTTTTAAATGCTGCTATGGGAAAGAAAAATTTTTTTTCAACTGAATTTTGGTGTAAACCATCGATTAACATTATGAACTAAATATGACTTTGATCCCACTGAAATTTTGCCGTATTTTTTAAGAAAGATGTTTAATCGACCGCATCTAGCTACTTGCCAAATTTGACATATATGCGACTGTATGTGACATTTTCTTTGCATTGTACGATATAATTTTTGCTGAGAATCAGTTCTCTAAATTGTTGATAAATTAAGCATGAGGCAAAAAATTAATTTTGTCAGTATTTAATAATGTTAAAAATAATTATTAGTTTAAATATATTTATTAAATATATTTAGTTCATAATGTTAATCGATGGTTTGAGCAAAATTCCAATATAAATAGAAATATTCTTGCCAACAGCAGTCTTTAAAAAATGAGATTCTGTCAGATTTGGCAAGTTGGTAAGTGCATTCGATTAAACCTATTTCTCAAAGAATACGGCACCTATTTTCGTGGGATGAAAATCATATTTAATTCATAATGTCAATCGAAGATTTGCACCAAAATCCAGTTGAAAAAAAATTTTTTTCTTTCCCATATCAGCATTTAAAAAGATGACAGATTCAGTATCATTTACATTGACTCCCGTAGGAAGTAGGGAGCTTTTCCCCTGGCGGCGGTGAGAATTAGTTGCCACTTTTAGATAGCAGAGATTTAACTCCTCCCCTTTAACCTCCTTGATCGTAATAATTTCGCTTTTCTATACTTTGAATGGGTCTCGAATTTTGAACGTCCCTTTGCACTGCTATCCAATGAGCGAGAGAAAGAAAAATTATTTTTCATGGTGGAAACCTAAAATTAATTGAATAAGGTTGTGTAAAACGAAAAACAAAAAGCTTATTCTGAATGTTTGCGGTAATCCCCCAGCAATCAGCTCCCTTCATAAGAGTTAAAAAAAAAAGGGGGGGGGGCACGTAGTGTTTCTCTTAGTAATAGCTAGGCGGACAAAATTATTTTTCGCCGATTTCGCCAATGTATCGATCAACTAAATTGTGTAATTAAACATATTTTTCTCAATTAATTGAAAGTTGGTTTAAAGAGGATTGCCAGAAAAAAAAGCCTGTCATTTAAAATATGAAAATTTGCAAGGTTAATTTAAATAGATACAAATACGCAATTATGTGATAGAGATAAGGAAAAACTCCAAAGAATTGCTCAAAGTATAAAGTAGTATAAAAGACAAATAGTATGCAAGGTGTGACAATTAAATAATGGGATGCTCTCAAAACTTAACTTTATTAAAACATACACGAATATCTTCTAGTAACCTTCAACTAACTTTCTTTCCCTATTAATACATAGCTGTATGACATATTTCTTTTTTGAAAAGTAGAGCGACAGATACCTTCTCCAGCAAGTCTACCGGTTTTTGCTTTCATCTCTGCTACACTAATAATATGCTCCCTGTTTGCACTTTTCATATTTGGAAGCAGATAGAAGTCGCATGATGGGATATCTGATGAGCACAGTAAATGATCGAGCATGCTGATTCGTTTATCCGCCAAGAACCGTGTCACAGAGAGAGCATTGAGCTCTTAGGACGTTAGTTTTTTCGGCAGCTTTTGGGGGTTGAAAATTCTAAATCGAAGAATCTTTTTCAGATTCCCAAATGTAGATTTCTTTATAGCGCCATCTGTTGGCAGTTAAGAAGAATTGCTTTAAGGCAAAATAAGAATTCAAAATTAAATCATGTATGCAAAATATATTGGGAGAAGAAAACAACTCTTGAAAGCAATTTAGACGAAAAGTACTTCTGCGTTGAGCAGAATTAATAGATATTATTTATCTATTTTAATAATCAACTAGTAAAATCCCTTATTGGATTGTTTGTGGGTTATATCGCCATGTGTTATTATTTGTATGTTCTAATTGTGAAAATATCCATTTGTTGGCAGTTAAGAAAGAATGTATAAGTATAAAATAAAAATAAATGTATAAATAAGTAAAATAAGACATTGATTAAGACATAAGATTGAAAGCAATTTTCAAAGAGAAATACATTGCCGTTCAGAAGAGACTGTTAACTTAATAATTGGCACAAAAAATGTTTTGATTAAGGCAGGAATTTAAGTAAAACATTCGATCGCAAATTGCAATCGCTACTGGAAGTGAATTACATTAGAACGTTTAAACATCGTGACGTCAGCGTGACGTTTGCCTATGAAAAACGAGCTAGATAAAACGTCACAGCCTACTTGGCGAATAAGAGGAAATCGCTGACTGCTTGTGAACTCTTATTGGCTCCACCCGTAGTGACGTCAGTGCGATTAGCATTTATCGCGATTGCAACTTATCCGATTTTGGGAATTTGCGATTGCAATATGCGATCGCATCGAAGCGATTGCAATGGTGTTTCACTTGAATTCCTGCCTAAATCATGTGAGGGTTTGTGAGCCACGTGCTATAATTCGTACCGTAAAACGGGGTGTATAGGAACAGCGGAGTGATTCGGAACAAAACTTCTCAAACATACAAATAAATTCTTCATAAGTATAACGGCAGGTATTTTTGGCAGTTTATTTTTTTAGAGGTAATATTATAAAAAGTAGAAAAAAAAATATTTTTGTCATTCTGGCAACGCTATTGGCTTCTGTACAAGGCTCAAAGCGAGAGGCTAAAAAACATCAACTTTTCATGGTCTGCAAAACTTTGTATGGAAGTACGGACCCCTTTATATTTCAAATCTGAGCATAGTATTTTTCAATTATGCATATATCTGAGCAACAGAGCACCACGTTAGAAGAGACAACATATTTTAAGTGTGGCATAAAAATGTAAAAATTCTTCATAATGTCATAAGATAAGGATTTGCGGGGTGAATCGGAACACTTTGTTCTGTTGTTCCAATTCAAACTTATTTAAAAGAAACTGTTTGGAAAATCAAGATTCTAACCCCAATTCTTCTAGT
>JAXGGA010003004.1:0-110477 GCA_038373865.1 Uloborus plumipes | reverse complement strand
AAATAAATTATTTTGGGTTTCTCTCTCCTTCTTGAGAAAGTATTTTTAGCTTTAAGAAGATAAGCGTGAAGGCAAAAAATGCGTTTTTGGCCATCTTGGCAGCCATTTTTCTCATAAAGGGGGAGCAGTAGAAACTTTAATTTTTTTTAAAACAAGCCACTGATATGTTAGCTATTCACAGGAAAAGAGTTTACTTTTGGCTATTTCTCCCATTAAGAGATATCCTGCTGACAGTATGCATGCTTTTCGCGACGACCATATGCTTTTGTTCCCCTTCTCATGGACTTAAATTTAATTAAACCAAAAAATAATGATATATTTATTAATAGCAGTATTATCTACCCAATATGTCATGAAATTCAATTTATTAAATCATTGAACAATAAATTAGATAATTGATGAAAACAAGAAATAGTATTTCTCTGATGCCTGAGCATTATGCATTCATAAATATAAAGCACTAAATACTTTCTTGCGAAATTAATTAACATAAAGGAGCTCTAAATATTTATATTATAAGCAATACCCAATCTTGTGATTGGGATACTCCTGTTTTTAATTGAAGAATTTCTTGAATATCACATGAATATCAGGAAAATAAATGAGGTCTTTTCGTTTGATGTAGGATATTTTATGACAAATTTCATTTGATGGGCTACTAACTGAGCATGGTGATAAAGAGCTATTAATTTCAGCATCGAATTCCATTTTACCTTATTAACAGTTAAATATTTACAAAATAATTAAATAAATAATTTAATATAAAGCCATGCTTGAAGAATTAAAATTAGTGCAACTAATTTATTCCCATACTGATCTTTACAAAATTGACATGCGTTGAGCACTGATAAGAACTGACAAGAAAAAGTTTACTCACTAAAATATTAGTTCACAGATACTATAAAGCATACATTCTATTTTCCACAAAATAATACTGCAACAAAGAACAAGGGTATCCTCCTGTTTATAGCCATCAATCAGGAACATCCAATCACAAGATTGGGTATTGCCTATGAGATAAATATTCGAAGCTCCTTTATTTTAATTGATTTTTCAAGAAATTCTTTAGTACCTAACCCTTTATACCCTTGTTCTTTGTTGCAGTATTATTTTGTAGAAAATAGAATGTACGCTTTATAGTATCTGTGAACTAGTATTTTAGTGAGTAAACTTATTCTTGTCAGTTCTTATCAGTGCTCAACACATGTCAGTTTTGTAAAGATCAGTATGGGAATAAATTAGTTGCACTAATTTTAATTCTTCAAGCATGGCTTTATATTAAATTATTTATTTAATTATTTTATAAATATTTAACTGTTAATAAGGTAAAGTGGAATTCGATGCTGAAATTAATAGCTCTTTATCACCATGCTCAGTTAGTAGCCCATCAAATGAAATTTGTCATAAAGTATCCTACATCAAACGAAAAGACCTCATTTATTTTCCTGATATTCATGTGATATTCAAGAAATTCTTCAATTAAAAACAGGAGTATCCCAATCACAAGATTGGGTATTGCTTATAGTATAAATATTTAGAGCTCATTTATGTTAATTAATTTCTCAAGAAAGTATTTAGTGCTTTATAATTATGAATGCATAATGCTCAGGCATCAGAGAAATACTTTTTCTTGTTTTTATCTATTATCTAATTTATTGTTCAATGATTTAATAAATTAAATTTCATGACATATTGGGTAGATAATACAGCTAATAATAAATATATCATTATTTTTTGGTTTAATTAAATTTAAGTCCATGAGAGGGGGAACAAAAGCATATGGTCGTCGTGAAAAACATGCATATACTGTCAGCAGGATATCTCTTAATGGAGGAAATAACCAAAAGTAAACTCTTTTCCTGTGAATAGCTAACATATCAGTGGCTTGTTTTAAAAAAAAATTAAAGTTTCTACTGCTCCCCCTTTATGAGAAAAATGGCTGCCAAGATGGCCAAAAACGCATTTTTTGCCTTACGGCTTATTTTTAAGCTAAAATATTTCCAAGAAGGAGTGAGAAACCCAAAAAATTTATTGCCTAGCAATTTACAGGGAGGACCTGTACACTACCAGAAAGTGAGAAAACCTTTGGTTTTGTTTGCCTTTTTTTGTAATAAATGCCTGAATTTTAGCAAAATCTGCAAAATCAAGTTTTTGTGGTGACAACTTCAAAGAGCCCTGTACCTTGGCAATTTTCATTATGAACGTTCTAGTATTTTTTTTCAGAATGCTTGGAGTAACTAGTTTCCATAGATATCTAACACTTTTATTTTGCATGAGTACGATTTTTTATAAAAAATGATTAAATAACATCACTTTTTTAGTATTTTGACGTGGCGGACAAACTTTGAGGGCATGTATCTCAGAAAATAAGTGGAGCAGGTAACTTTCCTTTTGGGCTTTTTCATACCTCTATACCATCAATCTGTGTGCCAAATTAAAAAAAAATCCGAGTCGGTCGTGCGACCAACTTTTTTTTTCTTCGGTGATTTGGTATGGAATCGCTCACAGGAAAATACTCAAGCTCTTAATGCAGCGATAAGAAGATAATTATTTTTGTTAAAAACGAAACTTTAGTTTTTGTGTGCGCATCAGTAAAAACTCAAGAAATGGCAAAGAATAAAGTTCAAAAACATCTAAAAAAGGTTTTTTTTATCAGAATATAAGTACAATAGCTCCTGTATTTTTGTAATAGAACAAATTGACATCAACTTTTGAGGTCTAATGTCTTTTTTTCTTTGATTTCACGTTGAATGACGTACACATTTTTGACCTGCAATATCCCTTGAAACTGGTTTGTCTCAAAAATAAAAATAACGTTTTTTAGTTAAGAAAAGTGTGTTCTTTCCAATGATGTAAAGAAAATTGAAATCCAAGATGACCCTTTTGAGATATTGCCCTTTGAAATTGAGACAAAATTGAGAAAAAAGAAATTTAACTGGAATTTCAACTCGCATAATTCAGCAATTATTTGAGCTATCGAGATGCCACTTGCACACCTTTCGGACGAACTATCAGGCTACAAACGAGGAAAGAAGTAGCTTCAGAAAGTCATTCTCTCAGCAGATACAAGCTGATAACGCATGATCAAAATTTACCAAAATACGATTTTTTACCAACTTTGGCAGCAAATTGCAAAAAATCTACAGTGTCTGGAGCTTTTGTTACACAAGTAGGCTATTCTACCCTAAACAGTGATCAGAATCGCCAAATTTGAGCCTGATAATCGTCTTAGGTCGCGAGCAATAAAAGCAAACTTGACGATTTGGTCATTTTTTTTCAAGACACGAAAAAGGGGCCTTTTTTCAATAATTTTTATTGGCTAAACCATAAGGCTTATAGAGCTATAATTTGGTATGTTTTCATGCAAGTCTTATATGTACATCCAAAAAAATTTTCATCAAAATAGGAGGGGGTCGAGTGGGGATTTTCTCGAAATTTGGGACACTTGACATGGAATGACCCAACGGTGACAGGATGATTCGGCGTGCTGTCATGACAACGGATTCCGAAAACCAGTTTCGCAGCGAAAAATTCGATTCGGACGGCCAGATCGGTCGTAATGTGAATATTGCTTTATGCGGGTAATTTTTTTTCTTTGTACAATATTTACAGAATTTTGTTTTTTCTCGCAAGGGTAAAGAGTGCACGGATCCCCGTCACTTTTTAGAGGCAACAATGTATAACTTTTTTTATTAATGTATTTCCATTTTCATTCATTCGTTATTTTCAGTGCTAGACATTTAAAAAATATAGAAGGGGTTTGGGTTAGAAAAATATTCTGTCGTTTTACGATGGCGCCAATATGAGCCCGACGGGTAGGAGACAATATTGTTTGCAACAGTCGTTTTGCTTGGAGAAAAGGCTGTTACATTTCTTCTTTTAGAATTTATTGAACATTTTCTTTAAAGAAAAAGTTAAAAACGTAAAAAAAAGGGGGGGGGGGGCTCTTTTCAGTTTCAGCTATAAAGGTTTTTAAAGAAAGAAGTGCTCGTTGCCGTTCGAGCTTTGTATTTCAGCAAGCTTGAACCTTTCAACCTGAAAAAACAAATATTTGCATCTGCGTACCAAGATTTTAAAAAGGTAATGAGTTGAATTTGTTCATTTCTATTTACTTTTAAAACTCATAAAAACAGCATGAATGATTTTTATCATTTTAAAGAAAATAATTCTGTACTTCATTTGTAAGTTGGAGAATTTCTTGCTCTAACGGAAATATTTTGCATTACTTTATTTATTTTTTAAGCAGTAGTATTCTGCTTAAATAACTAACATTGATCATGCTATTATTTTAATGTTTATTGATACACTTAATGTTTCGTATTCAGCAAATGTTTTTTTTAATCAAAGTTGGAAAATTGTACTGTAAAAATTTTCCAGTAATTTTTGGCCATCAGTCTTGTTTTAAAATTCCCGTTTTAGTTACGATGATAATGAAGTTTTTTTCTTGATTGTATTTGCCAAATGTTTCTATTTTTTTGTTTAAATTAATTTATTACAACTCAGATTTGTTGTATTAAAAATACTGTCTAGTCAAAATGCATCTTGATTTCCAATAGTTGATAATGATATTTTCTTTTTGATTGGATTTTACTACAATTTTTGTTCCTTGATTGCATAAAGTTCAAGTGTGGCGTCAAATCAAACATTGCCCAAAAGTTATGATTCAAGGATTACTCAACATTTTTTTTTCATTTTCAAATCATTCCGCGTTGGCATGCTGGTATTATTACAAGATTGCATTTTTTTAAAATAAAAAGGTAATGTTTCAATTGCACATTTCACTTGTAGAGTCAAATATACAATTTGATAGAGAAGAGATTATAACTGCTATCTGCATAGCTGCTTTTGTCAATTTTAAAATTAATTTAATATATTTATTGTCATTACAGAAATGAATCATCCAGATATTATTGCTCAATTAAAGGCAAAACCTTTTGGGTCTCTCAGATATGAAGCTAAACTTTTCATCATAAAGAACGGGGGCCTTGTCCATCTTTAAAAGATTTGACTACAGTAGTCCGAGATAAGAATAAATCATATATCTGACATTTTACTATATCCAGTTTACCATAATAGCAAATGGCTATGTGGAAATCAGTCTAATGATATTATTTTATTGGCCCTGTCTTCTGTGTTCTCAAAGTCCACAAAAAATGAATGGGTGTCAACCGGATTTTCAAACCTCAGCTGTCTTTCTAAATTGAAGGGCTTCCTGCAAAAAGGAGGTAGCTCCAAATTTCAATTGTTACAAGGTCTTCATTCAAACTACATTTTAAAACTTTTAAAGCTTGTGTGATTCCTCTTGTATAACTACTGGGAAGCCTGCAAAAGAAATTACTGAAAATGAACGATAAACAAAGTGGATGGATTTAAGATTTGTTGCAATTTTAACCTCTAATACAAACCTTTTCAAAACATTAATTGGAGCTGCCTCATTTTTGCAGCAAGCCCTTCAATTGGCCAAAGCCTATGAGAGCTCTGAAAGTCATCTTCAAAGTTATTACTCATTCGGTAAACAAAGGGTAGTTGAAGCGCTGAATTAAAGTCTAAACATCAGTTACAGTAAACACAATCAAAAAGAACCGTGAAATTCTAAAACGCTTAATTGAATCGTTTATTTTGAAAAGGTAACATCTCTATTTTGATCTCCTCTGTCTCTTTAGAAAATTAAACAGCGCACCGTTATATTTTTGAATGTCATAATCAATGGTTATTTGGTAAATTATTGCAGTAATTGTGTACTTAACTAAAGGCATTTTTTCATTGATTATGACATTCAAAAATATAACCGTGCACTGTTTAATTTTCTAAAGAGACAGGAGATCAAAATAGAGATGTTACCTTTTCGAAATAAACGATTCAATTGATGTTACATTTTTTTTAGCAAAGCAGGAATTGCTGTTGTGAGGGCATGATGAGAGTGAAAAATCTTTAAATAAAGAAAACTACTTTGAAACTTCTCTAAATCTCTTTAAAAATTGTTGCCGTTTCAAAATGTTCCTCTAGTAAAGGATCTCATATTTTAAAGGCACTTCGAGCGATATTCAAAATGATGTAATTTCTACTATTATAGAGGTAATAAATGAGGCTAATGTGAAACAAATTGAAGAAGCTGATTTTGCATCTATCATGCTGTATGAAACGTCTGATATTAGACCAAGATCTCAGCTATCTACTATTCAGAGATATGTACGTAAACAAGATAATTGCATAACAAAAAGATTCATAAAGTTTACTGATGTTAGTGCTGATCGAACAGCTAATGGTCTTTTTCCATAGGTTAAAAATATCATGACTGAATATCAACTCAAAGCCAAATTTGTCCTCAAACTTGTGACGCACTATCCAGATTATATATAGAATCAAGACTGGAGCTCCAGAAACCCAAGTATCAGTTTTATAGAAGTCTTATAATTGTCAAACCATGACTGCATCAGTTTATTGTGAATAATGAGCAGTCAACCTGCTAGAAGCAGAAATAATCTTTTCTGAAATTTTGCAATAAAGCAGAGAAAGTTGTGTTGTTTAGAATGTTCAGATATCTCAGAGTTTATATTTATGGCCACGGAAAATATGCATAATTTTATTTTAAAACAAGAGACTATAATATCTTAAAAATAATTTTTATTACACAAATAACTTCACAAATCGGCATATGAAACCATGTAAATTGCATTAAAGACTAACTTTCAAAAACTTGATGATTGTATATTTATTAGCAAAATAAAATATGATTGTTTGAGTAAAATACAAATGCAATAAACTCATCAAATGATATGTATCTTACAAAATACAGATATGTTTCAACATTAGAAGCAACCATGTGATAGAGGAAAGCAAGTACAAAAATATGAATTATTTATTACCGAATACTAAAAAAACAATGTTTTGTACAATGTATAAATATTCAGGCTACACACACACACAATTGTACCTTTATGATTCTGAAATATGATGAACAGACAAACATAATACATTAGATAATGAAGAACAATTTTATATACATACAACTCAATAGGGCACAAGATTAAGTAGTAGCATGCGGTTTATACATACACATTGTATGCTCCTACAACTGAACTTCAACTTTCATTTAGGTGAAAGTTGAGACAGTAAGGAAAAATTAACAGTATCATACAATGTATACTTTATATTGACTTTGTTGACAACATGATTGAGCTTCTTGGAGTATCCTAACACGTGGGCCCATTGGGATTCCCATTTTTTGCAAGCGTTCTTCAGTCAAATAAGGAAGCTCTTTTATTCCAATTTTTTCATTTTCAAAGTTTGAAGCATATTTCTGAAATTAAAAAGTAAAAAGAGAATACATAAATAAATAAAAATAAATAAAGTTAGCAGATAAAATTGATGACATCTAATTACATCTACTATATTCAATTACTTCCTAGAATTATAACGGTCAATTTAGGGTAAGTAATATTTCCTATATACTGAAATGTGGATGAATATTCATTTTCTGTACACTATTTGGGAATGCTGTATTTGATATTAGGGGAAAATATGAATTGAATTAGAAGAGTGAATCTTAAAACTGTGTCTTAAGTTCTCTTCATATATATTTTTTTTCCTGTAAATATCAGTTTTCTAACTATTTGACTTTAAATTTGACTGAATAAAGGAAAAAAATCATTATTTTTGAAAGGCATTGCAAAAAATTTAATCAGTTTAAAGTATGATCTTACCTCATATCCTAATCTCTTCAAAAACTGCCGAATTAGTGGAGGCTCATCCCCAAAAAATCTATAAATATTTAAAAAACAAAATTAATTAATACATAATTAAAAACTCTTAAAAATGAAAACATGAAATGAAATGCAAAATGTCACCCAATATTTTAATTTTTTTTGAAAGTGTAGCAGTAAAAATGCAGCAGACAGCTTTAAGATAAAGAATTAATATTAAACTTAACTAACATCAATTATTAAGCCTCACATAATTCAATTTAGAACTAATAGAATAACATTTATATGAACTAATCTGTATATAAGCTGAGAGCAGGTGTTTTTTTTTTTTTTCAAAAAATTTTTAACATTCAAAACCTGACATGAGCCAAAACAAAAACTTAAAAGGAGAAAATAAATCTGAAGAAATAAGGGTAAAAATACTGCCAAAGCTGGCAAAATGGGTGGGATGTTTTTCAACCAAGTCACAGCAAGTTAAACATCACATGCTAACGGCAATAGTTTTAACTTTGCTAACCCTATCAGAGTAAAGATTTTTTTTGTCATTATATTTGCAGTTCATTTTGTTGATTACGATACTTATTATGGTATGGTTATCTTTCTTGTTGCTTGAATTATTGGTGAGAGAAATACTTGACCTCAAAAGTTTTAAGCTGTAGGTAATATCGTTTCCAGAGAAAATGGCTGCTTGCTATTTTGTTTTGATCAAGATAAAACTACTAAGTAATATCTGTTATATTTTTGAAAAACAAAACAACTAACTTTTATTTGAAGCTAATTTCTTCCATTAAAAAAAGTGCATTAGTAAAGAAAAATAAATTGCTCTAGTTTTGGATATTTAGTGTTTCATTGCTTGAACTTATGATAGAAGTGCAAACACTTTTTGCAAAAATAGGGGATTTGTATGTAAGTAGACTTGTTATTTTAACTTCAAAACACAATGTAATCTCACACAATGCTGCTCAAATAAATTTGATTTTCAAGGCGATGAATAATGCTGACATCCTAAATATAAATGAACCCTATTTCTGACAGTATAGTATTGGTTAAAAACAACTAAAATGGTGTAACATGGCAGCAAATTATAAAGCACAAGGAAGATTGTGCTATGAATTCAACAAAGGTTGCACTACAGTTGTAGTATAAGTCAAATTTATGAAAAGGATAATATTGATGTCAGCTACAAAAAGTTTTCAAAGCATTTTATTAAAAGTCACATTTTTTTGTTTTTTGAACTTATTTCATGATAAAAAACATTTTAGTGCTTGAATTTGGAAAAATCTATTATGTTCAATAATCCAATAATGCCATTTTGGTATGATACAAAATGCATGTCATATTCCTTCTGGACAAAGTATATTTAAGAACATATTTTTGTAAAATACTAATATTGACTCACATTGAAAGAAAGTAATGAAGTAAAAATTTAAAAGACTGATTACAGTAAAAGTGGTAATTTTTAAGATAAATATTATTAAAAAAAACTAAAATCAAAAGATAATGATAAGGATTACAGTAATATTGAGAAAACAGAAAAGGCACTGACTTTGTTAGTTTTTTTGCTCTACAAGGGTTAAGCAATTCCAAAACTTCTTTGTGAAAATTATCCCAATCTCTTGGCATAGCTAACTGATGATTCCTTCCACCACCATTACTAGGATGACAACCTTGAGCAAGTTGCATTAGTCTTAATCGTTCCTGTACCCAAGTTACATCTTGCCTCATATTTTCCAGTTCCTGAACGAGGACATGTTGAGTGCGCATTTCTGATGATAAGTGAGCAACACTTCGAGCCAATGTTACAACATGACTTTCTAAACGTTGAAGACGTTTCCCAGCAGAGCTGAAAAGAAAAAAAAAACCTTCATTATGATCAAAGTAATAAAACTGTTAGTATATTACTTTAACAAATCCACTTTTTACAATGACTATGATACTCTATATCATCATAGTCATTGGTATTGAATATACTTTGAATAAAATTAAAAGTCTCAAAACAATTATAAGTAAGCAATAATAGGTGACAAGCTTATTGAAGGATGAAATTGAGAACAGCAATAAATGAGAAACAAGACAATAATAGTTTGAAAATTAAAAAAAATCTCCTCAAACTTTTGGTTTGAGATACTGCTTTGAACAATTGATATCTGGCAGAGATTAGAAATACATTTTTTAGTAATGTGCTTTTATTGCAGCAATAATATTTATTTGTGTAAGTAATCTATATTTTTTAAAAATAAAATAATAAAAATGATAAAGAAAATAAAGTAGTTAAACTAAAAGAAATAGACATTTTTAAAAGAACGAACACTTTAGGTTTGAAACAGACATGGAATCAAGAAATTAGTTGCTTTACATTGGATTTTTTTTTTTAAATCAATAATAGTACAATGATTTATTGTCAGCATATTAAAAGAAACTCTACTAAAATGGCACATCATTAATTTTTTTCCTTTTTATAACGCACAATTCAAATATATAATTCAAGAAAACAAAGCTAAAAAAATATAATTACTCTGGCAAAACTTTAGGGGTTCAAGCATTTATATTTACATTTGCAAACCGAAAAATAAACAAAAGTAGGGTTCAACTTTAAGAAGTTTAAATTTTTGCTCTTCTCTCTTCCTTTTTAAAGTTGAGCTTAACTATTTCAGAGGTGCAGCTATTGACAGAGATTTTTAAGTTACTAAGATTGATTCCATTTATTTGTTATATGATTGTCGAAAATAAAAAGTATAGACTATGAGTATTAACACAGCATTTTCAATTAAAAATGGTTGCTTTCATTTTTTTTTAAAATCTGTTAGATATTAAGAAACTAAACTCTAAAACATATCCTATTTCAGGTTACATTTTCACCCTTTAAACTTTTTCTCTTCTTTGAAAGATTATATTCCGTTTTTAAAAAGTTTTGGTATTTATAAAACTAAATGTGAAAATTAATCTTTCATATACTGGGTAAACGAACCATGCTTCAAAATTTTGATTAAAAGAACAAAAAAGCTATGTCAAGAAAGAACAAATAAATAAGTAGCATTGCTCAACATTGCTGGAATTCTAAACATGTTTTAAATTTCTGTATCATTAACCAAAAAGTATTTCCTATTGTGACCTTGTTTTCTTTCTTTCATTTTTTATTATTATCATTATTTTAAAGTTTTCCCTAGTCTGAGTAATCACTCTAATCTAGTTGATGACTTTTGGTTTATTCCATATTATTTGCAGTTAGGCTGCTAATCTCTCATATCATTTTTCTCCCCATTCATTCATTGAATTATCACATCTCTTTCAGTGTTTTACTTTATTTTTGTTCTTAAAAAGTTTTAAAAAATATCATAAACATGATATTAAAAATTCCTTGTCAATGTGGAAAAATTATGCACAAAAAAGCACTTTAAATTGTTATTATTGAGGTATTAAAAGTATTAAAGTTTCCTTTTGAAAAAATAAAAATACATAATGAAGTAAACATTTTCACTATTTTCATAATAGTATGTATTTAAGAAGGAATGAGTAGAACTATGTTACACTGCCACTCTCAACTTTCACCAATTTTTAGACCCTCACACACATTGGCAGTTCAACAAAGTTTTACAGCATTTGTAACTTGCACGCTTTATTAATGCTGTTTTTTGTGATTTTTATCAAAAATGTATTTAAACATGCAGCAACTTGTTGATATAATATGTCTCGGTTCAGTACCTGGTTCTATATTCCTTAACACGCCGTCTCTCTGAAAATCCTCTCTTATCAGCAAAATTAGGATTTCCTCTACTTGCTGAGCTACGAGCGGTCAAAGACGACATACTGCCATTGATTCTACGTCTGGAGTGTCTTGACATATCTAAGGAACTCCCCATGGACATACCTCCTTTGCATGAGTTTTTAACACCAAGGACATGGAGGATCTTAAAAATTCAAAGTAATAAAGAAAACCATATTAGTTCATCAGCTTTATATTTGAATGTGCTTATACAAAAAACATGATTTAATAAACTTACAATACATTAATAAAAAGCAATAGCCATATATTTAAATATTATTGCTATACAGGATGCAAAATGCAGCAATATTTGTTGACAAGAGAAAAATGAGAAAAACAATTTCCAAGAGTAGCAAATTTCTTCATCATATATAGGGTTAGGGGCATTTTCAAGTTTTATGAAAACATCCTTACATAATGATTAACATAATTTTATTAATTCTTACTTAAATGCATGAGATTTGTGAAGAAATTTCTTATTTTAAAACTCTAATTTTAATTTTTTTTAAAATTTCATTCTAATTTTAAATTAATAAAAAATGTAAAAAATACAATGCTTCACTGAACAAAATGGTTAATTAAGAGTTTTTGCATGGATTGTAGCATATTGTATTCGAAATCATATTGGAATAGAATACATGTTGGTTCATTTGTATTTAATTTAGTTTCTTTTTTGTTTAAAAAACTGTAGAAAACAGGTTGCAAATGACAAAATAGAATTAAAAAAAAAAAACCCAGCAAGTTATGATTGTAAAATAGTCAAAAATTTAAAATAAAGCAGGCTTAAAAAGTTTACAAAAAAGTAACTGCATAAAAAATGCATTTATATTTAATCTAATAAATTTAATTAGTCCTTCAATTCTTATTAGATTCGTTAAAATGCTTTAGAAGAGAGAAGATAACTATTGAAGACTTGAAAAATTCAGAAAAATAATTAAAACTGGATTTATTAATTATTTTATACAATCATGACACAGTTGTACAAAGCTCTTTATCTCAAAGAACACAAATAGCCCAAGAACTCCCACAACAGTTTGAGTGATGTCATATTTTTAAATAAATCTTTCTTTGGATATTATAGGTTCTAAAGTATACTAAAAGGTATAAAACAGTTATTGAATGCAAGCAAAAGTATGACGAAAAATTATTATATAGAGATTACACTAGTACACTGCTCGACATTGAAAATGCAACACCAAGAAGGAGTGGTCAGAAATTGATGAAATTTGGTAAGAAGACAAAGACAGCATGGAACAATAAGTGATATTTATTTCAAAATAAATAAGCAAAATTTAGAGCGAGGACGGCGTCGGCTCAGTAAGAAGTAGGACCACCGCGGAAAGCGATGCACTAAGACACACGTCTAGGCATGGAGTCAATAAGCCTGCGGGTGGTGTCCTGAGGGATGGCACTCCATTCCCTTTCAACCATTTGCCACAGTTCGTCCTCTGAACGAGGCAGTGACAGGTTCTGCAAACGGCGTCCAATCACGTCCCACACATGTTCGATTGGTGACAAGTCAGGAGAGTATGGTGGCCAGGAAAGCATCTGTACACCTCGTAGAGCATGTTGGCTGATTCGAGCACTGTGAGGCCGGGCGTTATCCTGTTGAAAAATTACGGAATTGTATGCCCAAACCAATATGCCACTTTGTCGCGCTGTGGGGCGTTCCAGTTACTGCCGGATTCGATCTTTCTCCAGGTCGACGCCACACACGTATGCGATGACTATCGCTGGACAAACAGAAGCGGGATTCATCTGAGAACACTACGGTTTGCCATTCTGCCATCCACGTCGCTCTGGTCCGGCACCATTCCAAACGTTGGAGTCTGTGCTGTGAGGTCAATGGCAGTCTTCTTAGCGGGCGCCGTGATTGCAGGCCACGTGCAACCAGTCGACGGGAAATGGTTCTGGTCGACACAGGAACATCCAGGGTACCTTGCACGTGCTGCAGAATCGACGTACAGGTGACTTGCGGCACAGCTTGTCGGTGAACCCGTCGATCCAAGCGGTCTGACGTCACTCTGGCTGCACCTGCACCCCTCAATGTGGCTACATTTCCTCTTTCCAACCATCTCCGACACAGCCGATGCACAGTGCTTGCATCCATGTGGGTATCAGCTGCAATTTGACGTATGGACCAACCTCCCCTTCTCAGTCCGATCACCATACCCCTTGTAAAGTCGTCTATATGCTGGAAGTGTCTTCGTTGAGGACGGCGTGGCATTTCCTCCTATCACACGTATCCTTCGAGACAAAAACCAAAATTTCTCCGATAATTAGTCTGGCAGAAAAACCAACATGAACATAGCCCACTTTTCAACTTCATTCTCTTATATCTTACTTCACGTGCGTCCGAGAGTTGCGCATTTCATATCATTTGCATAACTCAGTGACGTGCGTCTACGGTAAAATTTGCATGAATTTCTGACCAGTCCTTCTTGGTGTTGCATTTTCAATGTCGAGCAGTGTATATTAAGTTTCCATGACTTCACATAAAAATTTTATTCATTTAACTAACACAGAATCTGTATCAGTAAAGTATTTACTTCTTAATTATCTACATTATCGCAAATATTTAGAAAAAATGGTTCTAAACTCAAGCCTGGATTTTAAACTTACTTCTGAGTACATAGTTTCTAATCCCTCCAGCTGTTTTCTAATCATAGATACTTCAGTTGGCTCCATGGTGCTGGCTGTTGCGCTGAAATCGCTGCTGTATTCATCTGCATCATCTAACAAACTTTCTACATCCAACCCTGTTGTAGTTGATGTCAACTCTGGATCCATATTGTCCAAGTATGAAGGATAGGCTAGAAAGAAAAAGTGTTTTTGTAACATTATATTTTATTGAAATGGCAAGAAAAACACATATGACCTATTTTTAATTTCATTTAACAAATTAGACCTAAAAAAGACAAGAAACAGAAACGTTCCTTGTGAGGCAACAATATTTCCTAATCAATTGAAAGGAATGATTAAGGAAACAAATAAAAAGTAAACTACTTCAAAGTTTGCATAAAAGAGTTTGGAAAACATTTGTCCAAACAGATATAATAAATCACCATCTTCTACCAAGACTATAAATCCCAGTCTGACAAATCACATAAAAACAGCACAAAATGCAAAAAACTGAGAAATAAATATGGTTTTTATTTATCTTTAAATTTTATTGCATATAAATACCTTTAATATAAGATTTACTCCAAAGAATCATGTTTAGTAGGGAGAAGAAAAAATGTTTCCCTCCAGAATATTAATAAGATAATAGATAGTGTAACACTTAACTTTATGTACACTGCAATGCAAAAGTTTAGACAAAATGCAAATATTTGAACAAAAGGAAAACTATTCAACAAAATGCTTTCAAATTTCTACAGCAGGTACACAATATGGTCCCAAACACGTGTCTGGAGCTCTTAAAAATATAGCTGAAACAAAATTTTGGACATTGCAAAAGACATTTTTTTTCATTGTTGCAAAAGTTAAGACAATAGTCAGATTTTATGCAAATATCCCTTGAAATGTGATTGGTGGAGGAAAGGCGGGACTTTATTATTCGAATGTAAAGTGCAGAGATTGCTGAATAAATAATCAAAATCTCAAAAGCTCAGTAGTCCTCGTGTAAAGAAGATGAGAAAGTTTGGAAGCCGAAATTTGAAAATGAACCTACTTTATTAATTTTTTGTCTTTTAAATCGGCTCTAGTATGGGAGTACATTGTTTTTTACTTTGTGGAGAGCAAATTCAGACATGCGTATCAATCAAAAAGGGTAAGAAAAATTATATTTCTTAAGGATGAAGGAATTGAAAAAAGGGCTCGAACTGGCGATTTGCCCCTTAATCCTACAAAACTTCAACTTGGGTCAAAAACAGCAAGTGACAGCATAAGTAGATGAACAACTGAATAGGAATGCATTAAAAAAACAAAGAATTGTGCTTGAGCCTTTTCGGACAGAGTGTCCCAAATAACCCAGATTTTAATGGTAAAAGCAGCACAGCATATGATCATTGGATATTTCTCAAGTCCCGCGAAAAGAATTATAATCCATCTAGGCCACCCCAATTTTAATAATTTTTATCAAAGAAAGTACTATTCACTTTTTAGTCACGATGATACATATGCTGCTTTTCACATTAAAATCTGGCTTATTTGGGACACTGTCCGAAAAGGCTCAGGCACAATTCTTTGTTTTTTTTTATGCATTCCGATTCAGTTGTTCATCTACTTATGCTGTCACGTGCTGTTTTTGACCCAAGTTGAAGTTTTGTAGGATTAAGGGGCGAATTGTTAGTTCAAGACTTTTTTCAATTCCTTCATCCTTAAGAAATATAATTTTTCTTGCCCTTTTTGATTGATACACATGTCTGAATTTGCTCTCCACAAAGTAAAAAACAATGTACTACCATACTAGAGCCGATTTAAAGGACAAAAAATTAATAAAGTAGGTTCATTTTCAAATTTCGGCTTCCAAACTTTCTCATCTTCTTTACACGAGGACTACAGAGCTTTTGAGATTTTGATTATTTATTCAGCAATCTATGCACTTTATATTCGAATAATGAAGTCCCGCCGTTCCTCCACCAATCACATTTCTAGGGATATTTGCATAAAATCTGACTATTGTCTAAACTTTTGCAACAATGAAAAAAAATATCTTTTGCAATGCCCAAAATTTTGTTCCAGTTATATTTTTAAGAACTCCAGACGCGTGTTTGGGACCATATTGTGTACCTGCAGTAGAAATTTGAAAGCATTTCGTAGAATAGTCTTCTTTTTATTCATATATTTGCCATTTGTCTAAACTTTTGCATCGCAGTGTGTAACATTTTTGTCTTTACCAATTGAATGAATATTAAATATCAGTTAGAAATTTAATGAAATTGTTTTGGATTGGGCATAATTTTTTTTTTTTTTTTAGATAACTGGTTTTCATATAGTAAAATTTCTTTAATAGCTAAAAATAAACAAGTAATCTTTTCAGACAAAAAATACCAGCACAAATACAAAATTGATCCAAAACTATGCATTTATTTTCGATTTTTGAGCCTTTCAATAATTTAAATCCTTGATAGATGAGCTGTTACCGAGTTATTTTTAAAACAAACCGGCAAAAATGAAACTTCCCCAATTATTTCACCTTTGGGTCAGGAAAGAGTAGTTAGCACATTGTCAGCAAAATAGGGATGTATGAAAAAAAAAACTCTGACCTGTGTACTGAAAATAAAAAAGATCATAAAACATAGAACTGTCTAGTGTAGTTATTAAAAATAATGTGGCAACTACACCTTTGAATAATAGAAAGTATATTAAAAAATCACAATCCTATCGCCAAAATTGTTACTTGGATTTCAGTGAAAATCTTTCTGAGACTTTGTAAAAATATACATTAATAAACATAAAAATATTCATACATGAAATAAAAATAAATGAATAAAAAATACCTAAATGATTTTTGGAGTGATGTCTAGAAGGGGGAGAGCTGTTACACTTCTTTGTACCACAATTGCCATGTGAAATCCCTAATCTGTGATTAGAAGGAAGAGGTGCTTTAGAACACTGATACATTTTCCCACTGCGATGTCTACATGTGGCTTGATTGATACTTGTTGTCCGCCGTACTCCGCTTTTTTTGCCAGGGGTGGATTTTGTAGATTGTGCTTCACAATGTTTTTGGTGCTCGGATTTATTATAGTTTCCATTTAATGCAGATGCACTGAAATTAAGAGAGAAAATAAAATATTAAACTCCTAGTTGGATTCATGAAAGCATATTAAATTCATATTTCTACAACTAAGATTCACAACTTTTTTGAGACAGTGAGCCACAAAACTGAAATTGATCATGTTGAGGTTCGCTTAAAAAGGAAAAGTTCTATCTAAGTCATACAAATTCAGAATATTTAACACTCCATTTGAAAATAAATTAAAACTTACAATAGAGTAGCTAATTCCTCCACTCAAGTGTGGATAATATCTGTACCTCAGAAATAGACTAACGTAAGTCCATTTTCGTAACTTTTCAGCAGAAGGCAAAAACGACTGCAGAGTACATGCAAAAGATGGAACTCGTGCTCTATAAATGCTGCTAAATAATTGTGATGCAATTTGTTTTATAGAATAACGTTCTCATGGGTGGATGCAGAATAAGATTCTACATACAATGAAGCAATAAAGTGAAAACCGCCATTTTTGGACTTACATTGATCTGGTTCTGAGGTACAGATATGTACAACATTAATTAACATACATAAACAAAGCTGGGAATAGCAAGTATGACTTAACATAGTCATTATTAATTTCTTTAATTAAGCACAAATAAATTTTTTTTTAAACATTTAATACAAATGTATGAGAGCATATGTTTTAAATTCAATTAAAAGTTTACATTAAATAACTGATAATTTTAAGTAAAATTTGGTACAAAACAATGACTTTTGGGATGGTTGGAATTTTAACTGTTGATCTGCTCAAATTTTTAATGACCAGTGCAGTAAAACACGAACAGCTTCCTTTTTAAAGAGCTAACTCTTCTGGATTGAAAAAAAAAAAAAATGACCAATTAATATTAAACATTTCATAAACGACTTGTAATATTTTGAGTTTATTATTATTAATTATTTAATTATTTTTAGTCATTTTTTTCTCAAAAACTGGCCATTGGGTTAATTCAACAGGCTTTGTAGGTCAGTTTTGGCTGATGGATAATAGGTTGTGCATCACAGCTCCAGAAATAAATCAACAGTTTTTAAAAAACAAAAAATTCAGAAATGTGTAAACGTCACAATGAGGAATAGATATTGATATTTATTACATAATTGGTTTTGAATAAATAAGAACTGTTTTTCACTGAATAGAAAGCAATATAATTCAGACAAATCTCATAACACAGAAGCAAACAAGTCTTTACTTCCAAATACTACACTGCTCGACATTGAAAATGCAACACCAAGAAGGAGTGGTCAGAAATTCATGCAAATTTTACCGTAGACGCACGTCACTGAGTTATGCAAATGATATGAAATGCGCAGCTCTCCGACGCATGTGAAGTAAGATCTAAGAGAATGAAGTTGAAAAGTGGGCTATGTTCATGTTGGCTTTTCTGTCAGACTAATTATCGGAGAAATTTGGTTTTTGTCTCGAAGGATACGTGTGATAGGAGGAAATGCCACGCCGTCATCAACAAAGACACTTCCAGCATATAGACGACTTTACAAGGGGTATGGTGATCAGACTGAGAAGGGGAGGTTGGTCCATACGTCAAATTGCAGCTGATACCCACATGGATGCAAGCACTGTGCATCGGCTGTGTCGGAGATGGTTGGAAAGAGGAAATGTAGCCACATTGAGGGGTGCAGGTGCAGCCAGAGTGACGTCAGACCGCTTGGATCGACGGATTCACCGACAAGCTGTGGCGGACCCGCAAGTCACTTGTACGTCAATTCTGCAGCACAAGCAAGGTACCCTGGATGTTCCTGTGTCGACCAGAACCATTTCCCGTCGACTGGTTGCACGTGGCCTGCAATCACGGCGCCTGCTAAGAAGACTGCCATTGACCTCACAGCACAGACTCCAACATTTGGAATGGTGCCGGACCAGAGCGACGTGGATGGCAGAATGGCAAACCGTAGTGTTCTCAGATGAATCCCGCTTCTGTTTGTCCAGCGATAGTCATCGCATACGTGTGTGGCGTCGACGTGGAGAAAGATCGAATCCGGCAGTAACTGTGGAACGCCCCACAGCGCGACAACGTGGCATAATGGTTTGGGGCGCTATTGCATACAATTCCGTATCACCTCTAGTTCGTATTCAGGACACTATGACGGCCCAACGATATGTAGATAATGTACTGCGGCCGGTGGCAATCCCCTACCTTCAGGGTCTGCCAAATGCAATTTTTCAACAGGATAACGCCCGGCCTCATAGTGCTCGAATCAGCCAACATGCTCTACGAGGTGTACAGATGCTTTCCTGGCCACCATACTCTCCTGACTTGTCACCAATCGAACATGTGTGGGACGTGATTGGATGCCGTTTGCAGAACCTGTCACTGCCTCGTTCAGAGGACGAACTGTGGCAAATGGTTGAAAGGGAATGGAGTGCCATCCCTCAGGACACCATCCGCAGGTTTATTGACTCCATGCCTAGACGTGTTTCTTCGTGCATCGCTGTCCGCGGTGGTCCTACTTCTTACTGAGCCGACGCCGTCCTCGCTCTAAATTTTGCTTATTTATTTTGAAATAAATATCACTTATTGTTCCATGCTGTCTTTGTCTTCTTACCGAATTTCATCAATTTCTGACCACTCCTTCTTGGTGTTGCATTTTCAATGTCGAGCAGTGTATAAACACACTAGGGCGAAATAATGTTGATGGCACAGCTTAAGGGACATCAGCTTTGCAAGAGCTAAACTACAAATTTCTAACTTACAAAAAGGTAAGATCTACTTTAGTGGAGCTATGAGCAGCTAGCTCTTTTTTACCAAACTGAATATTTTAGCGAAATCGGCCTTTTTTCAATTAAGTTTGTAAAGTCATGAAGCTAGGCAAGATTTTCGACGTCTTGCCAGATTAGTCACCATAAATGATGCAACTTTGTGATATCTCATCAAGCCTATAGAACCCTATGCTAACTGTCAACTAAGCAGAGAAAACAACTTACAAAAAAAGCTTCATATAGTAAAGTAAGTTTCAATGAAAGTTAATGGAATAAATGCCAAATTCAGTGGTTAAAAATATAAATTATATCTATTTACAATATTATTAACAACAGGTAAAATTTTGAGTTTTTAAACAAAATCTTAAAGTCTAGAAATGATTTTTTTTTTTGTGCAATAGGCAAAGACGTAGATAGTGTTTTACAATAGAATATAGTAAAAACCTGCACAGCATTAAAAATTTATGACAGCAGAATATCAATGGCAACTGAATTAAAAGATTTAAGTACTGATTGTCATGAAATGGTTCATCAAAATCAAGATCTAGTAAAAATTGATGATATGTTCATTAAAAGAAATCTTTTTTTCTTTTTTGTCGTGTGCCAGCCAGGCTGGCAATTTGGAGTGCGCTGCTTCACTTTTCCAACTGTACCATTATTTGGTCTGAAGTCCGACTTCCACAGTACACGCATGCTATAGGTACCCGTTTATAGGGTAGGCAACCTTTCACACAACACATTCACTCAAAGAAAGGACAAGACATGAGAGAGAAAGCACATCCATGCCCAAGCCGGGACTCGAACCCGGGGCCACACCATCCATGGCAGACTACTCTGACCACTAGACAAGGTGGCCGGCAAGAAATCTTTTGAAAGGTTTAAATATAAAACAAACTCTTAATTGATAAAATAATGAAGAAATATTAAGCCTTTCTGTCAAGTGAGCTTTCATGTGAAATTAAAAAAAGGAAAGATTGAATACCTTAAAGACAACTTGTATTTTGCCCTTGGAGAAAGCTTTGGTGAATGTTCAGCACTTAAAGGTGGTGAAGGAGCTGGAGATAAAGGTGGAAGAGGTGGTGTAACAGATAAGCTTTCACTAGTTCTATCATCGTGATGCTCTCGTCTCTCTTTCTCTAAGAGTTGCCTACTATTCATTGCAGTATTTGGTGTTTCATATATATGTTTCAGTTGTTCTGCTTGAAACTCTCCTGACCCATATCTTTTTTCATCACTACTATGTTTTTGTTGTGCCCAAATAGTTCCATTTGCACTATGATCTGAGTCAAGACTTGTATCAAGATTGCTACCAGCACTTACGCCACTACTATGAGGAGACATAACACTTTTACAGCCATGCATGCTGCTATGCATTGTTCCTCTTCCAGATTCAGAAGATGATTTATACAGGTCATTAGCGTCACCACAGCAGTCATTTGCAGCACCAGGCTGCAAAGATTCCGCAGCATCAACACTATCCTTATTTGGCACTTTTGTTTCATCTACTTGTGTTTCCTCTGGACTGCTTTGTTCAGTCAAATTTTGTGCTCTTCTACAATAATATGAATCCTCTTGTGCATGAGATACTAGTTCAGATTGTTTAACTGTTACATCAGAAGTCTTTCCAAAGCTAGGAAAAGGTGTCACAGCACCATAAATTGCTTCACAATTTGAAGGGATCTCGGGTTTTTTCTCTTGACAAGGTCGCCCAATAACTTCTTTTGGCACCAATTTATCGTAATCATAAGATGACTTGATGTTATTAGAATAACAATTCTAGAGAGGAAAAATATATTTAGATCAGTCAAAAAGAATAGAAAAGAAAAAATACAATTCAAATGCAGCTCATATACAAGAAATATACTAGAAGCATGAATATATGAAAAATCTTAACTTCTGTTAAAAAAATGCATATTCTTCACTGTAATTAAACACTAAATTATGCTTGTAAATAAATTATCTTTGGATTGAAGATTGCTGTATAAATAACGGAGTCAAGTTTTCATTCACAAAGTTACAATTCAAAGTGTATATTTACATTTGGGAGCTACTGAGAGCTCAAGTTATTGCAAAGCTTAACTGTTTGAGACATGGCTACAGTACACTTTGAAATTGACAAAAATCCTTCAAAATGTTGATTTTTGTTTTTGAACTATTTTTATGCTCTGAAAAGAGCTTTATCCAGGGCAAAAAGAATTGTTTTGATTCGACCTTTATTTCCTGAGATATTGCGTATTTTAGCGTTTTACCTACACAGCTAGAAATTGCTCTTTGAAACATAAAAATGAGTTTTTCTCAGAACGAAGAATTTGCTGCGAACTGAAACTTCGAAATGCTCCCTCGGTTTAAAAAATGTACATATGAAGATAACTTTTTTCTGTATACCCTAATGCTTTATATATCAATTGTAGGAAACAGATTTTTGAAAACTGGAGGCAAAGTTATGTTGTAGCAGGTATAAACTTGAAATAAGCCCGTTTCGACTTTTTTTTTTTGAAAATATGATGGGAACATTCATTTTTGTCTTTATTTTTAATTTAAACAATAAATATGAAACATTTCTGTCATCAATTTGTTAAACATTAAATATAGGTGTGGAAAAAAATATTTTAAAGATATTTGCTCAATATTGTTCTGCATGGAGCGTTTTTAGTTTTATTAATTTTTACTAATAAATTTTTCTTAACATGCTGAATTTCTCCAAATATGTTAAAATATTTACTTTTTTTTTAAAATATTTATTTACATAATAGCTAAATAAGAACATTTTAGGAAAGTAACATGAATGTAACTATGTTAAAAAAAAAAATAAAATAAAATCCATGAAAAGTGTACTGTAGATTTAAGTTTTAAAGAAATAAAGGGTTTTTGCTGCAAAAAGAAGACTGCTTCAAACTTTAAGTTATAAGAAATGCATAACAAACTTTTTAAAATTAAAACTTTTAAATAGCATACTTAAGAAAAAAAAATCCTTAGCATACTTTTCACAAAAACAAGGTGTAAAAAAATCATGATTTAGAAAAAAAAAAAAAAAAAGATTTTTAAAAATTTAAAAGTTTCTTTTTTTTGATTTTTTAAAAACGGTTTTAGAAAACTTTTTAATCTGTCAATTTATACGGATAAATATAAATAAGCTTGAAATTGATTCGACTAAAAATTTCAAAATAATTAAATTTAAATTATTAGACCACCAAAAAGTTTCCATAATATCATGTAAAATCAGTTCAATACAAATGCATGATTCATGATGATCAGTAACAGACAAAGTACTACAAATGCATAAAAACGGGGAAATAAATAAGTTGGCTGTTGCCAGATGTCTTCTTATCTACATGCCCTATTCTTTATTTTTTTGCATTGAAAACATGAGTTCTGGTAACTTTGAAAAACTTGCCTACAGTATCCTCCAATTTGTGTTTCTTAACATCTCATTATTTTCCTTTAAGTTGAAAAGTGTTGTGTGAGATGAAGTTCAAAAGAGAGTTATGTAAAGGAAAAACAAAATATAAATTACTTTTTTTTCTACTGAAAATTATTTGTTTTGGTAAAAAACACATATCAGATTAAAAACAAAAAAAAAGTTTACTCTTTATGCATAGAGAGAGTATCTTTAAACCTGATGGTTGCCCATTTTTATTTGCCCACTTTCTAATAAAAGTATATAAAAATCTATATATTCAATGTTTACATGTATATTCACAGCAAAAAACTGCAAACTACAACCTTTTCATTTGATAAATATTTTTTCAATATTTTTTTGGATTTTAAGATTTAAATGTCATGCTTCAATTTTTTGAATAAGAGTTTATGAAGCAATATTAATTTTAAGTTTCATTTTTCCAATTTGTACAAATAATGCCTATACTACAGCACATAATTTTCCAGAGCTTATTTGCACACTCATCTTTCTTTTATCAGTGCCATTAAATTTTCTCATCATTTTCATTAAAAAAAAATCCTGAATATAGTGGTTAGTAAAAAATAGACTAATTTAAAAGTACCCACTGACTTTAAATGTAAATTTTTTGATTGAGTAAGGAGAGATAATTTATGAATAGGTAAAAATGGTCAAGTGAGAAAAAATCCTAGTGACAAAATCAATACAAGAAAGGTTATGCTGACTCGTAAAAAGGCAGAACTGATGAAATCAAAAAAAAAAAAAAAAAAAAATTAAGATTTAGTTAAAAAAAGGCAAAGTTAAAAAATGATTTAAATCGATCATATTAAAAAAGATCTTTTGATTTAGATTGTGATTTAAATCTATTGGTTTAAATCAGTGGTTCTCAACTGTGGCGGTGAGAAGATGTTGATAGGCGGTGAACATATTTTGGTGGCAGGGGCCGGTGGACATATTTTGGGCGGCAGGGGGGCGGTGGACATATTTTGGGCAGTAAGGGGGCGGTGGATATATTTTGAAATTGGCTTGATATCATCAAAGATAGCTCAAAACTCGCCAATAGCACATCAGTTTCAAAAAAGTTTTTTTAGTTCGGTCGCCACTTTCATATTGTAATTATCTAAAATAGCCTAAAATTGTGTTTTATTGATATACATTTGAAAATTGTTCGAATAAGATAAAAAAATAGTTTAAATTCCGTTTTGAAAACTCCACCTTTAAAAAAGTTCCAGGGTAAATATCCAGAACCACCTACCTCTTTTTGTAACATAACCACACATAGCTTAAAATTTCGTTTTTAGACACTTCTGTCGAAAAGCTATGAAACCTTCATCCTAAAAGACAGCCCAATGATTTAAAAAATGATTGCGGGAGGGAATCTCGAACTGTCTGTCTATTCTTTCTCCAATTATAACCAAACAAAGCCTAAAATTGTGTTTTTGGGAAGTCGGTTCCTAAATATTTTTAGAAGAGAGCCACCATACATAACTACCTTTTTGTGTTATTAGAGCATCGCCCGAACTTACTGAAGGTAGCTAACAGTTGCATTTTTCAGACTGCAATGTGAAAAAATTTGTGGAAAAACTCCCGAACCCTTACTATTCCCTCAACATCAACAAAAATGGTTTAAATTTAGGCTTTTAAAACTTCAAAATACCTTTGACTTCAATAGTAGCACTAGTACCCCTAATATGACTAAAACTAGCATTAATATAACTTTTATTGTGAAAAGAATTTATGTGAGACCTATTTCTCCATTGTTAATGTTACCAAAACTAGCCTAAAATTACGTCAATTTTAAATGTTTCACCTAGATTGAGTCTGAAACTAACTCTTAACATGACGAAATGTGAGATTAAAGGAACTACGTTTTAAAGACTCTGTTTTTAAAACAAGCTTTGTCTTTACTTTGATGTCGCCAAAGGCCTACTTTAATAGCTTTATTAGGATCTGTAACTTTTGGCATTTTATCTAACCTTCAATGCAATAAATTAATAAAAAAGGGTTTCTCTGTTTTGAACTTGTCTTGTAATTTGTACATTTAACTTATTTCTTTTTTCCTCTCCAATTAAAACTTGATTTATAATCTTTAAGGATTAGGTACGGGCGATAGTTTGAGGTCTATGTCCAACCTCTGAAAAATCCAGCTTTGTTATTGCCCATTCGCTGTAAAATACTATATCCATATGTAATAAATGAGGGATGCGTATTGCATAGTTTAAAGTAAATAAGAACAATACAGTGTGGTATCGGACTGTTTGTGGAACTATTTGAACGCTGTGTATTTTTTCACTATATGTTGATTTTCAAATGAAAATGTTGAAAACAACCTATTTTTATTGAAAACCGTTTTGTTCTCATTCACGTTTAAAATGAGAAATCATTTAACGGAACCATTCTAGGCACCTGGTTGAGTTTTTGACAGAGTTTTTAGAGGAAAAAAAATTTCCCGTTTACAAAAAAAATCTTATAAAGAATAAAAAACTTTTGAAGGACAAGTTTTTTTTGCTCTACAAGCCATTTTTCAACTATTTTTGGGGGCAAACTTATAGAGGAACACTGCTTTAAAGTGAAAAACCTCAGAATAATTAGCAATATTCCCAATTTAGCATATTTTACTAGAATAGTGAAGAGACAAAAGATCTACAATCATGTGCCTTCTCCACTCTCATCTTTTTAATTGCTCGAATTTTTTAATTAGAAAATTTTTCTTGCTTCTTGACACATAATTTAATAGCCACTTGAATTTTTCATACAATAGTGTAGTTCATTTGATACATTCATTCATACATTTACAGTTTGAATTTTTATTCTAGCATAACAAGAAATGAGAAATTAAAGACATTTTTCAAGTTAATTTCAAATACATGTACACTAAAAAGGAAAAACAAAATCCTAGAGTTAAAGAGAAATAAATCAATGCAATTAAAGCATCATGAGACAAACACAGGATTGAGTCACAAAATGTGCCAATGCTTACTCTAGGACTCAGATAATTTGTCCAACTTATCCTTTGATCTCTTGAGAAAAATTTACTGCAAGTGTCTCGTAACTGATCAGGATCTGCAGAATCTTCAGGTTCAGAAGTATTAAGAGGAGCTTCAAAAGGATGCCTAAAAATATGAAATGATTTGTTTTAAGTTAACATGCGCAAAAATATTAACTTCAAAAAGTAAAAAAAAAAGTAAAGAATGAATTACTTGAAGGAAGAGCCTTTCTTTTGAACTTTTTTTTCTTTTTTGTAAAAAGATAACTTACGTACTTGTTTTATCACACACTTAAAACATATAGAAAAGAATGATACAATATACTACAGCCAAAATATACGCTTGAAAATAAAAACACAAAAATTTATTAAAAGCTTTGCACAGACAATAACTATGGAAGATTTATGGATTATTTTGAACTTAAATTTCTGCAACAAACTATCACAATATTTTAATCAAACAAAAAATTTTGTTAGTGTAACTTTTTCAGTTTCAACATCTGGTTTCTTTCTTCGTGAAACTCTTCCCTTTTGACACTTTACAATAGAGCACTCAAGAAAGAAAAACTAACCATAGGAGTGTAGAATTGGAAAAAATAACAATAATTAAGGGAAAATTCACAGATCTGAGGAAAAATATTGTGGCTTTATTATGCGGCCGGTTACTATATCGCTAGGAGCCAATCTTTTTTTGTTAATAGATTAACAAAATAAGTTTAAATCGCAGATTTTTCATCTCAGCTTCTTCTCAGTCTATTCCATACTGCCCTGATACTTTCTAGCCTCCTCATGTAAGGTGTCATGCATATAATGGAGGAGAACAGTAAAATTTTTACAAAGCAAAGTCTAACACTGACTTTTCAAATCTTGAATATCTTGTTTGGATTGCTGTTTTTGTTGCTAATGATGGAAAAGATTTTCTCTCTTTTAATATAAATAATTATATGAATAATATTTAAGTTTTAAGTAAATAAAAATAACAGTAACACACATTTCATTAAATTAGTTGAATTGCAATAATAACCATGCCATCCAGGGGCGTGCTTAGACTTTTAGCGGCCCTGTGCGAAATTTGTCTTAATATTCGATAAATAATCATTTTTTATTTATTTATTTCCTCGCTTCTAAAACATAATACATATAAATTATTACACACCGCAACATGCACCAATCCCAGAACATAAAAACCGGCAATTATTTTGACATTTTACTATAAAACTGCTACATAACGTAATTAAAAATAGAAAGAGAAAGGAAAGACACAGACGCAACAAAATTTACCAAAAACAAGCATTTATTTGGAAAAAAAAGAAAAATCTAGAGATAAATAAATAAAATTGAAAGAAAAAAACGATTTAGTGAAGAATAATTTTTCTAACTTTTTGAGCAGCAAATTGATCAATTAAATTTGAAAAATCTGAAAAAATACAAAAATCAATCGGCGCATCGCACTTGTACTGGGAAAAATAGTGATTTTTCAGTCATTTTTGCAATTCCACGTCAAATAACTCATGAAAAAAAAAAAAAAGTTTTTGACCAACCATTTCCAATTTTAGCAAAATTTGGTGTGAAGGACACATATGACAAAATGAGAAATCCTGCCAATTTTTAGATTTCTACTTCAAAAATTGTACGAAATACAATTCTGTTAAAATACTTCAAAATTGCGAAAAAAAAAAGAAGAGTTTTTACAACTCTGACTATAACTTCTTTTCTAATTATAGTGGAATAAAAGCTCAAAAAGCACTGTAAATGAAAAAAAAAAAGTAGAGCTTTCCATTTATATGCTACATAACTTTCTTACGACAGGTTTAAGCTTCTAATTGCCCCAAAATGGTTTTAAAATCACTATTTTTACCATAAAAAATGTGATGCGCAGTAAAAAACGCAACTACTCTCTGCCGCCAGACACTCCGCATGCTGCTTAGAAGAGTACAGGGAAAGATATATTAAAGAGCCAGACGTCCTAAAATTCTCACTCGAAAATTTTGCTAGCTCTTAGACCATTAGCAAAGCATTTTGAAAAATGTTTTCAAACAAATTTAAGTGTTTGAAGTTAAAGTTTCTCTGGAATGAAATTTATAAAAACTATTAACTTCGTGTATAAATCAGCTCCATTCACATCTTCAAATTCCAACGCCAAGTTATTGCAATTACCCAAGTAGCATACTTTGTTTTTTAAAGATTGTAAAATGGTTATTAACGTTGTAACAACCGCTTAAAAACGTTTACAAAACGTTTAAAGGTTATTTGTGCTACCTGGGACCTGGGTAGGTATTAAATTATGCTCTTCCAAAGTTTTTAATGCTGAAATATTGCAAAAGAAATCCTAATATTTTGTTGAAGACTTTTTTTTTTTGAAAACGCTCCCATTTGGACATAATAGATTGACTCACAAAAAATTCTTTGCTAACCAGGGTGTAAAAAAATCAATGATTTTCTTTTTTAAATCAAAAAAATCGGATTTTTTCGATATAAATCAGATTTTTTGATTTAAATCGGATTTGTTTTTTTTTTTTTTTAATTAGAAATTTCAGTCATTAATTAATTTTTATTTATGAACAACTTACCTTTAAGTTTTTAAAACTACAAAAATACCTTTGAAGTAAAGCTTCACCAGTAAGAAACCCAGAAAAAAGTGTTAGGAGCCAATCTGAAAATAATCCTGTCTACTAGCTATGATAAAAATCAAATTTGTCAGGAAGCTCAACCCAATCCTCACTTCATTCAGCCCCCCCCCCCTCTTTATTTTGCTTTTTTTTTTATAAAGCTGAAATATGTTCAATTTCAGCCACTATTAAAGACTGCCCCCCCCCCCCCCCCCCAGTTGCTAATGCAAGGCATAGAAAATTCATCTTCTGCTCGGTTGTTTTCGCTTTTTCTTTTCACTGAAAGTATATCACACACATTCTATCATGTCCCTCCCCCCTCAATTCACTCTTTGCAACACCTGCCCTGCATGTATTTTCTTTATTTCATTTTGGGGATCAATTTTTGGATCCACCTTTGAGAATTTCAAAGTCAGTGTTTCTGAACTTTAAAAAAAAAAAAAGTTATTTCTGTAGCTGAACAGCAGTAATATTTAAATTCATAGTAGAATTTTGCTTTGCTTTCCTAGCAAAATTAACTTGAACAAGCAAATCGTACCATAAACATAAAAAGGTGAGAAATTTGAAACTTTCAATATCCCTTGCAAGAACGTTCGCTTCAGTTTTGCATTTTGACTCAGTTACAGTTTCAGATATTTCAATTAATTTATCCTAAATATCCGCCAATTTGAAACCTAATATCTTTGATACTTTCGATTCGGCATTCCCATCTTCTGGCTATAGGCTATATATTAAATTTTTTAACATACAGCTTTAGAATGTCCCATAGCTGAGTAGAGGCAGAAAAAAAGATTTATATTTGCTGAATTTTTCCAAAAAACAAGTTTGCCTTTGCATAAGAAACGAATTGAAGAATTGGCCATACCACCAATAACGATTTGTATTTTATATATGGGCGATTCTCTGTAAACTCGTCATTTTTCACTCGAAATCATGGTTCTCATGGTTTTTTGAAATGTTCGTATAATTATAATACTATTGCTCAGAAAATGAATCTATTACTTTGGTTTGAAAGAGGGCCAATTGAAGTTTATGTTTTTCTGATAAATCATGAGAGGGGGTTACTCCCCTGCCTAGTATAACTAGGCAGGGGACTGTGCTAGGTAGCTGTATTTTTGCCCTTTGTAGCGTAATATCTGCAAAACTATTGGAACATAATTAGTTTCAAGACTACCTATAAATTTAGACAGAAATCGTGGACATAATAACTAATATGTTTCACATTTAAACTAATTGCCATTAATAAAATCACTTCCCAGAGGACTGTTTTCACAACGATCACGATGCATACTTTCAGCACAAATGTGGCTCTCGAACTAAACAAAGTGGCGTTTCAACACCGTTCACGGCGATTTCGTCAAATTCACACTGATTACTTTAAACTTCATGCCAAAAAGAATTTACAAAAGTTATAGATTTTTCGTATTACAGCTTTGAATTTGTTGCAGGGGACTGTTCGAAAAAACTCTGGACAGAATTTACATGACAATTTTAAGTTTTAGAAATACGTAATTATACTTTATTTCATAAGAAAAATATAGCTTCATTATTCTATTTTTAGATATTAATTGCCAAATTTATGTAGTGTTAATAGGTTTTTTGAAATACTATCTTTAACAGTTAGACTATGGGATTTGGACAGCCAGGGGACTGTGTTTTTTGTGCTTAGATAATTTCTAGAAAAAAAATTAAATTGTTATCGCTCCAAATACAATTGGCCCACAAAGTATTAATGCTTTTCTTGTATTAAGAGCGATAATTACTTAATTACACTTTATTATTTTTAAAATACTTGGTCCGGACAGCCAATTACCAGTTTACAGAGAATCGCCCATATTCAGAAAGTTTGAAGAAAAAAGTGCTTTTTTTTTTTTTTTCAAAGTTTTGTTCCTCACGCACACACAAAAATATTTTTTTCTCGTGTAATATTTTAGCGGCCCCAAAATTTCAAAATATTTTAGCGGCCCTGTGCGGTGGCACAGTTTGCCACCCGCTAAGCACGGCCCTGATGCCATCCATCAGTTGATTTCTTAACCTTATGGATCCGGGCTGTTTTTTGGAAATCTTTCTTTCGACCCAGGTCGTACGACAGTTGAACCACAAATTTCTTTTAAAATGAAAAGAGAAGGTACAAACTGTCGTACCAGACGTATGAAACCTTGAAAAAATCACCGGCTCTAAAGGGTTCGAGTGAAAATTTCAACCCCGTCCTCTAAAGAAAGAATGACTTATGGTACAACATGTGTACCGCCCGGTCCCTAAAGGTTAAATGTAAAACGAGCAATGTAAATAATAAAGAAATAATAAAAAATATATCCGCCCATTTCTTACCGTTCAGGTTGAGATTGATATCCTCGATAGTGGTGACTATGTTCAGTTGGACGAGAAGCAGTTAGAGCAATGCTGTTACCACCAAATGATGAAGTTGAAATGTAGCTCGTTCGTTGGTCATGGGCAGATGTGGAACCAACATTATGGGTTACACTGCCAAAACTTTTTGGCCTATGTGAAAGCTAAAATCAATGACAAAAGCGAAAATTAAATTTGATAATTTTGAATTTCAAAACAAACAAATTACTGCTAATAAAAGAAATTTTATTAAAGAGAATTTTTTTACTTCATTTGAGCTTTGGAAACCCCAGGAAGGAGTTGATGAGTGAGCTCCACTTTTCCCATCTAATGATACAGTACTTTTTTCTACTTCTACAGCTTCCTAAGAAACAGGCAACAAAATGTAAGCCAAATTCTATTTATTAGTAATCAAGGAATCAGTTTTGAGCAGTAGCATATTTAGACATTGGTGTGCTACAATTTTCCCTTGTCATTCTAGTAGACGAAGGAAACAAGAGTTCCATTTAAAGGCCAGGTTTTTTTATGATTTTTTGCCTTTTAAGAAAGATTTGCTTTTATAAGATCAAGTGTTTATAACTTTAAAGTCAGGTGCATTGGAAGACACAAAAAAAGGACAGAGAGTGGCAGCTTTTGAGTGATATTGATTTAGGAGAAAATTTTTACTTCAAAAATGCAAAAGAAAAATAAATAAATAAATAAAAAAATAGTTAAATAAAAAAATCATTGTAACGTATAGGGTCACCTGGGGTAATTCCTGGTCAAAAAGCATTAACATCCAATTATCACAAAATCTATCTAAGTTAGAGTTACAAATTTTGGTATGGAGGAAGCACATTGGGATGTCCATCGAATAAAATATTCATGCTATCAACAATACATAATGAACTTGAGTAATTGTCGTTAATTAGTGACCAGGAATTACCCCAGAGATGGGGTAATTCCTGGCCACTTACGGGGCAATTATTGGTCACTCAAATGATTGATGAAAATGCATACATTTTGTAAGCACATTATTAATACAAGTTATTAAACTAATTAGATAAATAATTTATTTTATATACAGGGTGTACAGTACCTCAAAATGACCAATAGACCAAAAAATTTTATTGCTTATTTCAAAGTAAAAGTTATTTAAACATCAGAAAAAACAGCATTGTTCTAGCTAAATTATTTAAAAAGTTATGAGTGACTTTAGGGCATACATGCTATGTGTTCTAATGGAAAAGCCAAACTTTAAAGTGCTTTTTCTCGGTGATCAGTTTTTAGTGTTTCTATGTTACTAGAAATGCTAAGGAATTTTTTCTATTAAAGATATAACTTTAAAGCAATATTTTTTGCACTCAAGATAATATATTTAACAAAACTGTGCATTGAATAAGCGTTTTATAAATTACAAAAATTTTTAGAGTTTGTCAAACCTCGAAGAACAAAATTTTCTAAGATTTTTTTACATAAAAGGTCACAAAACATTTTCTAATCAAAATTTAAGAAAATGAATGCACAGATTTGTTGAGGTTCTCCTTGTGATCATTTCGCAAAAAGAAATTTTGAAATTAGTGCAGAAACAAAAAAGCCTTAGGGTTTTAAAAAACTGAAATTTTCTTACATTTTTCAAATTTTCAAAAAAAGTTTTCAAAATTTTTGATGTTTGAAAATAAATTATTGATTTTTAACAAGTGCAGAAACAAATATTTCATAGACTCTAACGTTTTAGAAATTAGCTATTGGTCCACGATTGGAGTGGACACCCTGTATATAGCTAATTAAACACTGTATTTAGTTTTTTTAAGGAAGAATGCAATTGTTTTCAACATAATAGCTTTACTTAATAAAACTTAGCCAAAATACTTTTTATACACTTTGTATGCAATAGCTACAGCTTTTATATCTGTTGTGAATGAATCTTCACCTACCAAATAAATAGGTCCATAAAAAATATGGTGCACATGCACCATACACACTGAGCACATGCTTCTGTCTGTTATGAACAGGTTAAGGTGAACAGTTAAGTGAATAGTACAATGCAGTTACAATTAAGCATTTTTCTTAGTATAATTAAGAATAATTATTAAAACTTATAAAATAATTGGATGAAATTTAACAAAGAAAAATTCAGTATATTGTATACTTATCATTAACAGATAAGAATGTTACGTTGCGGTTACAGTTAACTTTGCAGTTAAGGCTCACAGGGTTACATATAGTTTAAATCAATAACATATGTCAATAATAGGTGAAATAATAATCCATAAATATTAAAAAAAGGACTGACGAGGAATTACCCCACTGACCAAGAATTACCCCAGTAGCCAGGGGCATTATTTGGAGCCTTCCTGCAAATTATTCAAAGCAATAATGGTAAATCCAAAACTATTTTTCAGTAACTGACATAGTACCTAATTCAACCAAAAAAACAAAAAAGAAAAATATTAAGAAGTTTGAGTTTGATCACGATCTTTGTACAAATGTATCAAAACTAAGGCCAATCTTGTTTTACGAAATTTAACAAGCGATTTTAAAAAGATTTTTTTTTTCAAACTAAATACACAGTCAACTCATAATTAAGTAATGAATTGCAATAAAGATAGTTCAGAGTACCTCTGTGATTTTTTTCATTTTGCTGAAGGATTATTAAGACATAAAAAGGACTGTGACCAGGAATTACCCCAGAAACTTGCTGACCAGGAATTGCCCCGGGTGACCCTAGTGCTATTTTTCTGGATTGTGAGACCTCAAACCTTGTCTGCCCCTTTGTGTCCTGGTGCTTACAGGGATATTATTTATGCCCCTGATTTTTAGACAACCATTTGATTCAGTTACTCTGCGTTTGTGACAAAAAAGTTAAAAAAAAAAAAACAGTTTGAATGAATCATAATTTTTTAATTTTTCGAAAGCAAGAGGAATTTATGAACTCAAGAAACAAAGACACAAAGTATAATTGAGATTGCATTTTTACTTTCCCCATGAGTCTCATGCAATACAGAAATAAAAAATAACCACAGGAGATTATGTATGATTTACCATATAAATTACAAACATCTTACTTTTGTAGACGATTGAGTCAATAATGAACGTAACTTGCGTTGAAGGGAAGACAACTTTTCTCCAACAAGTTTACCACCTGTCTGTAATGGAAAACAAAAAGAGTTGAAAACAAAGGAAGTTTATAAATGCCCATTTTTACTGCTATATATGTAAGATCAACCTTTAAGTTTACTTCTTAAAAAGCATTTTTGATGTCAAAATACACTAAAACTTATTTGCAAAACAGCACTTGCTAGATACCAATTTTTCATGCAGATATATATTTTGTAACCATTTTCTTCAAATGTGATTTTATTCTTTAATGAATATTTGAAAATAATTTTATTCCTTCTTTTTGAAAATGCAATTTGCTTCAGAAGTTCTAGGTCATTGAAATTAATTAAAAGGCCTTCACACATTAAGAAATGATGTTACCTTACAATTAATTGAGTGAGTAAATCAATATATTTTTTGAGAGCATAAGTGGAGTTAAAACTTAAGAATGGAAAATCTTTTACAGATATGAAAATGGAACAGAAGGAGCAAGGATGAGAATGTTGGTATCCTTTTTCTTTTTTTTTTTTTTTTTTTCAAGGCGAAGACCAGGGGATAACAGTTTATTGTCATAATTTTGAGATGCATTCAGATGAGAGTGAAGGAAAGTTAATACAAAAAAGCCTAATAACTTGATATTTAAAGTTAAATACTACAAAGAGGATATTTTCTCTGAGACAAAACAATTGATTATGTGATGACTACTATACTGTGCAATAATATGTACTATTTGATAATATAATTAGGCAGTTACCTTATGTTCCTGAACCCAAGCATGAGTTCTTGTTCCTAAATGGTCAGGCCTCTCTCTGTGGTGAGTGACCTGAGGTGTATAATGAGGTTCCTGCAATGAATTATACATTTAAATCTGTATTTATACATACACACACATATATAAATATGTATAATTAGGTTTAACTACTGAAAATAAGTGGACCAGTGGCAAAGGATAATTATTATTTTTATTCTGTGACTAGCTGTACTATATTCTTTACGTAAATGAAAAATATTTTACTATTAGAATTACAAATGTTTGCTTTATTTTAATTCATTTTATTTATATAATTATTAACCAAAGTTTTCTAACTAGAATAATAATAATAAAATTTTTAATAAATATTGTATCAAATTCAAACCATTCTTTAATAAAAAGGGATGATACAGTGAATGCTGCTTTATGTGATCATGATTAATGTTATCATTTAGTTAATGTTATCAGAATTGCTAAGTCCAGTCCAGTTGTGCATAAATATATTGAAAATATATCGTTTTCGGTCATAAAAATTTTGTTTATTGTTATCAATTTAAGGAAATTATTTTCCTGAACTCAGAGATGAAACAGTAAGAAAAAATTTTTCTCTGTTTTGCTTCAAAAGTATTTTCTGAAATTCAGTGAGAAAAAATAAGTTAATCCCCCTTGTGATGAAGGAATTATTCAAGTCATGAAAACATATAGAAAGGAAATGCTTCCAAGAGTTTTTGAAAAATACGGAGGGCTCTCAAAATCACAGTGCAATTGCTGTAGTCAATAAAACAAAAGATTTAAAAGCCATTCATTTGTTAACAATGTTATGAGACTGTTTTGGAAAGAACAATTAGAAATTGCTTTACTCATGGAATATTTACAAGAAAGCAGGTAAAAGCTGTGATGTAGCTGTGGTGACATATTGAAGAAAAATGTTCAATTCCCCACCCATTATAAAGGCTAAGGAATTCAAAACTTGGTTGGAGATTGGTGAGAAAATTGGAACTTCTATTTCATTGAATACTAGCGATATTTGCAAAGCTGTTAACAAGAATCAAAATTCAACATCAGATTCAGATGACAATGAACCCAAAAGTTGTCGATGAGAAAAATCTATTTGCTGCTTACATGAAGGGGACCTGGGGTGGGTGGGGGACACCAAGTAGTTTTATAAGCAGTATGATTGAATGAATTGCAGCATAAAAATATCAGGCAAATAATGATCTATGATTTATTTTCTGCAAGTCAATAATTACCTATTGTATTAGTTTGATGTGCTTACCTTGTTACTATATTTTTTCTGTAATTACACTTATTTAACTTCAGGAACACATGAATTAAAATTATCAGCAGCTATCAGCATTCACTTTTTATCGCTTGTTATAATGTCACTTGAGTATGACAGTGATCAAATTAAGCAGCATCTACCGTGTATATATATATATATATACAAAAATACACATTCAAGGCATTTGTGTTTGCTGTTATTTTTTTAATATGTGAATACAGTCGAACTCGTTTATAACGAGAACTTGGATTTAGCAAGGGAAACAAGAATATTTGGTTGGATCAATGTTAAGTCTATGGACCAGAATTCGTTTTTAACGAGCAAGACCTGGTTTTAACGAGCATTCTTTTCTGTCCCGCAGTCTTTTTTTCTCATCTTTCTAGTCTTATTTCTGTCTTATCTTTTTTTTTTTTTTTGAATTTCCCAGCGGTTCAATACTTTTGTATGAAAAATTCCACCAGCATTCCAGTGTCAATAGGGAGAGTTCACTAATCCGGTATAACAGGTGGGGGTGATTGTTTACAGGGAAAGGGGGGTGGGAAAGGTGCACCTGTGTAGAACAGTATTTAATTAAATTATGAGTAAACTCAATTATTTGACCTCCCAAGCCCCGACCCTTTCTGGTTTCACGCCGGCCATAAGGACCCGTTTATTACGAGCACTCGGATTTAACGAGCATCATGTTACTGTCCCTTCGTGCTCGTTATAAGAGAGTTCGACTGTACTTACTTTTATCAAAGCATTTATATATAGTGTGTTCCATTCTAACCTGTAAGACTTTTATTTTCGCAACAGTTCGTCCTAGATGAATATTTTTCTAATTGTAAAAATGCTCAAGATTAAGTGCAGAGTTAAGATGTTGAAAATTTTTTGAAGCAAACAAAAAATTTAGTCAAAATATCGAATCTAACTTTTGATGCAGATTCCAGGTCCCACAACTTATGTTCAGGGGAATCAAGAGCATAAAAAACAATTCAAACAAAAAGTTTGACACTAGTACAATCCATATTCACCCAGATATGAAATGCAGCATTTTGTGACTTACACGACTTAACACTCACTGTCAATAACACTGTTTGGGGGAAGATTTAAGCACCAACAGGATTATAGTGGCTTCAGTAGAATGACCGGTTTTCATTCACGGGAGATTCGTTCTGATTACATTTTTGGCAGGAGCTCGAAAAACTTTGAACTCTAATATCTCTGAGTTTTAATTGCGAAACTATAGATTTTTTCCCTAAATATAATTTAGGGAACCTGGAGTCCACCCCCTATGAAAAGCTACTATTCATATTTTTTGATTTTTTTTTTGCTTCAAACTTTTAATATCTTAACTCTCTGCAACTAATTGAGAATTTTTTCAATTGGAAGTATGCATCTAGGATGAATGGTTGTGAAAATAAAGGTCTTGCAGGAAAAAACAGAATACCCTGCGTGTGTATATATTTTTTCACATTTATACATATATAAACGTTTATATATATGCATACATATACATATTAAGATAGAACTTTCAAGTCCACAAATTTTAATACTTACAACAGCTGTCCTTGGTTGAGGTGGAGCAGAGTTAATACAAACATCAGGATAATGATTTGAATCACTATGACCAGGGGGAACAGGTGGTTCTCTGTAAGTAGGAGGACCTTGGAATGGCTTTGGAGGTAGAGCAGGTTTATTATCAGGACATGGATTTGCTATTGTGAAAAAAAATTTAAAGACTTAAAATAACAAGAAATACACAAAATACTCAAGTTTGAGACAAACATTTTCAAACTAGTGTGCCAGTATAAATTACCTTTGTATAAGTTTTTACAATAAATATTTCATATGAATTGCTAAATAAAACTCATAATTATTCATATTTAAAAATTCATTCTTTTAAAAATTAAAATTTAATAAAGAATGTAAACATTGTAAAGTTTTGCAACTAGAAGAAATTATTTTGAAGTAAAGTAATCTATACATAACTACTAATGGGTTGTGTACAATCTATTGGCACCAAGCTGACATGAATAAATTGATGAGAGAAAAAAGCATGCATGTAGGTTTCTGCAAGAATTTTAGAACAAGCTTGCTTTTTTGTACATGTTTATATGAAAATTTAACCAGTTGGTTTTTAGACAAAAAGTGAACTTTGATTTCCAATGAATTCAATATTTTTCATTCATCGTTCATACGTTATTTTTTGTATTTTTCCCCCTCTGACTGTCCCTTACTCAGAGGCAAATACATAGAGGTTCCTCTCAAAAGGGACTGGCAACAGGAAAAATGTTCCTGAAGTATAGGTGTCCTTTGAAGGAAAGTACTATTAGGAGCAGTCAATAAATAATGAATCAATGGTAATTTCACAGAAATTATCGAACAAAAGTCAAAAGTATTGTTCATAGTCACTTAGGCATATCCCATTTTCCAAGTTTCCTGGTAAAGTGCAAGCAATTACGCAACAACAATACACAAGGAGGGTAAACAGGCAGAATCAAAAATTGGTGCAGGCATGACACATATTCAGGGAAAATTGCTTTTTGAGCAACAGGGCAAAATAAATGTTTTTTTTTTTTTTGTTCAATTGACACAACACTTACCTCTCCAATCAGAAGGACTAAAAATAAATTCCCTGACTTATAAAGAAATGCGAATGATTTATTATTTGATTATCCCTGACTATATTAGTTTAGGTTATTTTCATTTTCTCTGACAGTTTCAGGCCATCCCAGTGTGTAACAATTTTATAGCATGCTTGAATACAGAAGTTTTCTTCTGCCTTCAAAAACACTGATGATAAGGGGATGAAACAAATCATGGCTTTTTTTTTTTTTCAGTAGGGGAAAAAAATTTGTTTCTGAAAAATTAATTATGACCGATATGGTACATTAACTGCTGCAAATTAGGGATTTCATTCAACTGCCAAGGTTTATAGTTTAAGCATCAGGTGATGAGCAATTATATTCTGGTTAACCCTATTAACTTCACCATTGCATGTACAATGAATATAAGGTTATATTAATATGCTGTTAATTGTTAAATATTGTAAATTATTATTTAACTCATCAAGTTTTACAAACAATATCCAGTGTCCCTCCTTTTCTGTTGGTAATCTCAGCTATATTAACAATATCCAGGATTGGTGTTTAAAACTAAATATGAATATATATTTCCAAAATACATTTTAAGCAAACAAAGCATTGATTGAGAACTCACTGTTTTCTGTTGCACTTGAGTGAGCTTGGTCTAGTGTTGGAGAATATAAAGAACATGACTGAGGAACTTCTGGGAAATTACTGTAACTAATGTCAGGATTCGAACATTCCTGTGAATAAAAAGAAGAATACCGACATAAGCTTTATAATAACATATTTATGATTTAATTTTTGATGGTAACAAAAATGTCAAATAAATAAGATAGTCTGACCAGTAAATGAGAAGTTAAAAGCAATTTCATTTTCAGAAATCTACAATGTCATCCATAACGAGTGTTTGGTACATGACATTACGGACCTTTTTATTGATATGTGTAATTATTTTTTAAAAAACTGAAAAAACTTTTAAAATTCTGATTTTTTTTTTTTTTCATTTTTGAGGCTTAAATGAAAAGAGAGCAGCAATCCAGGAAATAAACGTACAATCAGTGGCAAACACAAAAAATTCTAGTTGTTTATGTTTTAGATTACTTGAGTAGGAGTATACTGGAATAGCAAATTTAAATATTTATAAAGCTTCAATTGAATAGATAAATGTTTCTTAAATTCCAAATTTAGATGTTCATAGTACTTTCTAATTTCTCATTCATTTATTTTTAAATTCTCGGTCAGGTTATATTTTTTATTTAAAAATCATAATACTTGTGAAATAAAAAAAGTCTTTATATATATATATATATATATATATATATATATATATATATATATAAAATAATAGAATTGTAAGAGGAAAAACGAAGAGACCACACCAAAAGCCCATAGATGCGCAAAGCAGCTAAACTACAAAGCCAAGTATATAATAAAACAAATAAAAAATACTAATAATGAAATCGAAAATGGCACATTAGGAGAAGTGAAAGGAGAAAGGTTGAATCCAGAGCTCATCAGCCGTGGGGGATTCAAGAGTGGTCGAAAGACCAAAAAATTTTAAAAATAAACTAAAGAGAGGATGTTTTAGTTCAAAATATGCAGTCTACAGATATTCATTGGGCAAAAAAGCACCAATGTGAGCCTGCAAACCGCACATTAGAACAAAAACCTAAAACTAAAAGCAGGGGTTTCGCCTCGACCGATTAGGAATAAAATTCCCAAAAACCGGCCACCCACAGGACGGTCCTGCTGTGAAAATAAAAACATCTCACCTGAAGTTCCGCGCGACAAAATCCAAAATCATATCCAGCAAATCAGGAGGCAGTCCAGTTGTCAAAATATAAGGTAAATCCGTGTCCAAAAAACAAATCCTAAAACGTTCCGGTCTACCATTTACACGTGCTCAAAAAATATCCATCCCTGCAATCCTGAAAATGGTTTCTTCCAGCGATTTCATACGATTGAACAGTTAAACAGTTACAGTGAAGCAAAGTCGTTATTGAAGGTTATACTTGAGCAAACATTTTTAATTAGATTTTTTGGAAAATTGTTGTCAAATAGTATATTTTTAAGAAGAGAAATTTCTAAATTAAAAGCAGTTTCAGTGTTACAAATTCTTTTAATTCGCAAGGCTTGTGAAATAATGATGCCAATGAAAACTTTTTTGCTAAGGCAGGAATTATAATCTTGTAGGCTATTGACTTTAAATTGGAATTCACGTCTTTTGTCATAAATTGTGGTGTAACAGAAGGAGCCAATTTCTATGTTAATGTCCAGGAAATTAAAAATCTTTTGATTTTGACTGGTTTTTTTAAGCGTTAAGGAGTTATGATAAATAGTTTTGCTGAGCTCAGAGAAATTGGAAAAATTAATGCATAGAAGATCATCAATGTATCTACAACAGAGAGGTGTAGAGGAGGGGTTTTCAATCGAAAATTTTCTTTCATAAAACAAGAGAAAAAGGTTGGCAAGGGTTGAACTAAAATTAGCTCCCATTGCAATACCATTGATTTGTTGAAAACATGAATTACCATTTTTAAAAAAATTATTGAAAATGCAAAATTTAAACAGATTAAGAAAAAAGCTTTCATTCAAATCGAGTGTGTCATTCACAGAGCTAAAAAGCTCAGACACAGTGGAAAAAAGCTCACAAAGGGGGATGTTAGTAAAGAGATTTTCAAAATCAAAGGTTTCAAGGCTATTTATGTCAAGCATATTGAGCAGATTGATCACTTCAACGCTGTTATTAATAATCCAAAACCATTTTTCATGTTGAAGTTGAAGTTGTTCCAGAATTTTTTTGAGAAAATATTCAAGTTTTACACTAAGAGTTTTCCCAATAGTGTTGGTGGCAGAACAAATAAAACGGAACCCAACAGGTGTCTTATGGAATTTAGGAATGGCATAAAGGTAAGGCAAGGCTACAGAATCAGGTCGCGGCAATTTGAAAAGTTTATAAACTGCTTATAAACTTTTCAAATTGCCGCGACCTGATTCTGTAGCCTTGCCTTACCTTTATGCCATTCCTAAATTCCATAAGACACCTGTTGGGTTCCGTTTTATTTGTTCTGCCACCAACACTATTGGGAAAACTCTTAGTGTAAAACTTGAATATTTTCTCAAAAAAATTCTGGAACAACTTCAACTTCAACATGAAAAATGGTTTTGGATTATTAATAACAGCGTTGAAGTGATCAATCTGCTCAATATGCTTGACATAAATAGCCTTGAAACCTTTGATTTTGAAAATCTCTTTACTAACATCCCCCTTTGTGAGCTTTTTTCCACTGTGTCTGAGCTTTTTAGCTCTGTGAATGACACACTCGATTTGAATGAAAGCTTTTTTCTTAATCTGTTTAAATTTTGCATTTTCAATAATTTTTTTAAAAATGGTAATTCATGTTTTCAACAAATCAATGGTATTGCAATGGGAGCTAATTTTAGTTCAACCCTTGCCAACCTTTTTCTCTTGTTTTATGAAAGAAAATTTTCGATTGAAAACCCCTCCTCTACACCTCTCTGTTGTAGATACATTGATGATCTTCTATGCATTAATTTTTCCAATTTCTCTGAGCTCAGCAAAACTATTTATCATAACTCCTTAACGCTTAAAAAAACCAGTCAAAATCAAAAGATTTTTAATTTCCTGGACATTAACATAGAAATTGGCTCCTTCTGTTACACCACAATTTATGACAAAAGACGTGAATTCCAATTTAAAGTCAATAGCCTACAAGATTATAATTCCTGCCTTAGCAAAAAAGTTTTCATTGGCATCATTATTTCACAAGCCTTGCGAATTAAAAGAATTTGTAACACTGAAACTGCTTTTAATTTAGAAATTTCTCTTCTTAAAAATATACTATTTGACAACAATTTTCCAAAAAATCTAATTAAAAATGTTTGCTCAAGTATAACCTTCAATAACGACTTTGCTTCACTGTAACTGTTTAACTGTTCAATCGTATGAAATCGCTGGAAGAAACCATTTTCAGGATTGCAGGGATGGATATTTTTTGAGCACGTGTAAATGGTAGACCGGAACGTTTTAGGATTTGTTTTTTGGACACGGATTTACCTTATATTTTGACAACTGGACTGCCTCCTGATTTGCTGGATATGATTTTGGATTTTGTCGCGCGGAACTTCAGGTGAGATGTTTTTATTTTCACAGCAGGACCGTCCTGTGGGTGGCCGGTTTTTGGGAATTTTATTCCTAATCGGTCGAGGCGAAACCCCTGCTTTTAGTTTTAGGTTTTTGTTCTAATGTGCGGTTTGCAGGCTCACATTGGTGCTTTTTTGCCCAATGAATATCTGTAGACTGCATATTTTGAACTAAAACATCCTCTCTTTAGTTTATTTTTAAAATTTTTTGGTCTTTCGACCACTCTTGAATCCCCCACGGCTGATGAGCTCTGGATTCAACCTTTCTCCTTTCACTTCTCCTAATGTGCCATTTTCGATTTCATTATTAGTATTTTTTATTTGTTTTATTATATATATATATATATATATATATATATATATATATATATTAGGGATGGACCGGATAGTGATTTTGCCGGATACCGGATACCGAATATCCGGTGGCTCATCACACGCCGGATACCGGATATCCGGCATTACAATTACATTGCATGTTCGCTTATTTTTATGTAATGCAGCTTCAAAACAATAAATCAAAGTTGTTTCTCGCATAATTTCTTTAAGAACATGTTAAATACATTTAAATTAATTTTTAAAGCCTCTATTTTATTTGTACAGGAGTAGCGCTACATATGAAATGAAACACTAGCATATTGTGATTTCTTTCTAAATTATGTATTTTTATCAAAATAGACGAAACTTTAAAAGATTGAATTAAATATTTCTGTATATACTCAAAGTTTAAACTTTTAATTATTCTTAGTTTAAATTTTAAAGCTTTTCTGTTTCAATATCATTTCAATAGGTTTCTACGTAAATGATACAGTTATTAAATATTTCACCAATATTAAAAAAAAAAGAAAGAAACAAAGAAAAAAAAATTAAAAAAACTAAGCTCAGATAAACGTTTTTTTTTTTCTTCAAATTGATACATATTTTATTAGAATTTTATGAATTTAAACTTCATTACAAAGTAACACATTTTCTTATTTCTAATTTTGCAATAATATAAAGCAAAATTTTGCTTTGAAATTCTTTTTTTTAAAGAATAATATGCATGTAATTTTTCTAACATGCAAGTTAAAGAAGAAAATATTAAAACAGGACCAGTGTGTTAAATAATAATAATAATAATAAAGTTATACTCAAATAATCAGTTAAAAATTTTATATAACTCCAAAAAACAAAGGAACATGTTTTCTGAAGATTCAAATCAGCAGTTTAAATATACTTTTAAGAGGTATGCTAAAGTTGTTCACTTTTTAAAAAACAAATGAGTAAACTTTACTTAAATAATCAACTTGAAATTTTACTTTAGTTCCAAAAAATTAAGATACACATTCTTAAAAGTGGCAAATTATCATTTTAAATACATTAAGGGTCATGCTAAACACATTCACTTTTTTAAAAACAAATTAATAAACTAATTCTTAAACGATCACCTCGAAATTCAACTTCATTTTGAAAAAATAAAGATACATTCCGAGATGCAAATGTTATATTTATGGGTTATTCCAGCCAAAATGGTACAAATCATGTCTGAAATTGTCGAGTTAAGTTTATCAAATGAAGTAATTTTCGCCAACTAATCATTGTTTTAAAAATTATTCTCTCTTTATTTGTGCATAATAAAGTGTAAATGGCTTGTATATATGAGTCATTCATTAAGGGTTTTGAATAGTTCGACCACTTTGTGTAACAGAGGAGACAAATGAGGTTTGAAAAATATATTTCTAATCGTAAAGAAAAGTTAATTACAAAACAAGTATAAAATGAACTAAGCATCCTAAAACTAATTCTGCTGCAATTTCAAGAAAAAATATTTTTTTGCACTATTAATGCGACTGTAACAGAGTGGACATCCCACAGTGCAAATTAACTATCATCAGCAAAGAATTTTAGGCTTATCTTAGTTACTGATTATATAATTCAATGTATCAAAGTAATCAAAGCAGATACATTACTTGTACTTATTAAAAAAAATATCACATTGAATGCGATTGCTTATTTTATTTCTGAAAGGCTTGTAACAGAGTGGACAGTTTGAAACATAAAAAAAATCTAGGAACAAAGATAAATAGGTGTTTTTCCAAGATGTTTTTGTTCACATACATAAAAATCAGCAGAAAGGGTGTCAGAAGCATTTTTTGTGCTGTGCATTGCAAATGATTTTGTTGTTGCATTTCAGCTTAATCTTAAATTGCATTTTAAGTCCTAGCAATTTGAAGCTGGGGCAGATCATTTTTTCCTTCTTTTGCCAAAGATTTTTTTTTTTTTTTTGGGGGGGGGGGGGTCCTTTATAATTGGCTTATGCCTAAATAAGTAATACTTGGTTACACACAATTAGATGGAGAACAAATAAAAAAAATCTGGTATGGACCCCACACTACTTCCTTTTACGTGTAAATTTCTTAGTAGTTGCCTTAAGTGTTAAAAAAAGTGCTTGGAGTGAGTAAGGTAACAATTCAAATATTTACTCCCCTAATCTACCACGAAACAATGCAAAAATATTTTACAATGGTTATTTTTCTAAATATTGCTGATTTTAATATCATTTAGTGAATTTTTCGCAAAATATCGCCAATAGCGCCAAGTTGAATCCAAATTCAAAAAATAATTTTTTCGCCAAATTTGTCGCCGACTTGGCGATATGTCGCCAAGTTGGCGTCAAACACTTGGCGACCAAAATCTTGGTGACATGTCGCCAAGTGGTGGCGCCAATTCATATCACTTGAGTCTGTATTGAAATTAACATTGATTTACCCCAAAAAAGGGGTAAAAGACCCCTTTGGGATTTCGAATGCAATCACAAAGGGAGGTGCACAACTAGACCCCCCTCAGAGCCTACATACCAAGCTAGAAGTTTCTACGGCACATAGTTTTTGAGTTATGCGAGCCACGTACGCACATACTTCCGCACATACACCCGCACATACGTACATACAGACGTCACGAGAAAACTCGTCGTAATTTACTCGGGGGTGGTCGAAATTGATTTTTCGGCTGTTTGTATATTGTTAGGTACATATGCACGTGCTGACAGGTCGAAAAAACTACGCGACATTCATTCAGGGGTGAGCAACGTCAAAATTTAGACCGAAATTTGAGTGAAGTTTTTTTCGTGATCACAATACTTCCTTTACTACGTAAAAGGAAGTAAAAATATAATTAATTGGTGGTAAACATTAAAATTAATTCCCAAAATTCTGAAGTATCGGGACTGATTTGTACCATTTTCGCTGAAATGACCGATATATTATCATTATTATTTAAAATTATTCTAAACATGTTCACTTTAAAAAATAAATTAATAAACTTATATCTAAATAATTAACTTAAAGTTTTACTTAAATTCTAAAAGACAAAATACACTTTCTAATGATGCAAATTAACATCTTAGATACAGTCAAGTCTCAATAGCTCATAGTCCCAAGGGACCGGCTAAAAACTTGGAGTTATTGATTGTTCGAGTTACAAGCAGTTCTTACCGTCTTTTCAAGAATTTGGGACCAAATGAAAACTTTGAAATGAAGGTATATTTGAGTTTAGAAAGCTTTGAGTTATCGAAACTCGATTGAATGTTATTTAGGGTCATGCTCAACATGTTCTCGAGGAGTTACGGAGCGGCGTGACAGACGTGAAAAGATTCTAATAGCAGAGAAATACCTTTTCTGAAAGGAAGGTGTATTACAAAAAGAAAGAACGAAACAAAGTGCAAAATTCAAAATTTCTTTACACACATTTAAACTCTTTCAAAAAAAAAAAAAAGCATGGTTTTAAGTTGCGACGATTCATGGGGACAGATGTTTTCATTATCTAAAAGAAAACTTTCGTCAATGTTAGATAGGTTATTTAGTGTATGTTATTTTCAATTATAATAAAGCAATAATAGTGGCAAAGTAAAAAACATCTAATTACAACATCATTGGGTGTTAATAGATCGCAATTTTTGTTAGAAGCACAAAAACTAAAAATAAAAGAATTCAATAAATAAAATAATTTGAGAATTTATATTAAAAGCTACTGCGATTAATTTTTATGAACTAACGATATGATCGTAAGTTTTTTTCAAACTTTTGTCGCACATTAATCCTTGAAGGTTTGTAGCCTTTTCTTTCTAAATATTTTAACTAAAATATTTTTGAAAAGCTGAAGACAATCATATTTTATCTGGCAATTGTGAAAAATCAAATATGCAGAATGCTTCCATGTCCAGTACAGTCGGAGGAATAACACAATTTTTGTTTTAGAAGCAAAAATTGGTAAAAATGAAAGATGAAAAGTAATTACATCATCTAAAAGGTTTATCAAACAATGAAATTTTTAACTAAGATTTTTATAAAAAAGAAAATATTTAATTAGGTCCTCACATCATACCGGATAACCCTCACATCAATTCCGGATATTCCCCACATCAATACCGGATACTTAGCCGGATATCCTGCAAAAATCTTCCGGATATCCGTATCCAGGGCGGTCAGCCGGATCGGATATCCGGAAGTGCCGGATACTTAAAATATCAACCGGATAGGCCGGATACCGGATAGTTACCGGATATCCGGTCCATCTCTAAAATATATATATATATATATATATATATATATATATATATATATATATATATACATCCATATATTTGTTGTTTTAAATAATTAATATATCAATAAAATAAAGAACGCACACACACACAAACTAAATATTTCTTAAATTCCATTTTTTGAAACTAAAACATTCAAAAATAAACAATTTATGCAATATCTACGTTTAAGCTAATAGCATATTTTAATAAAACTTAACGTGAATTAAAAAAACAAACATTGTTTGTGCTGATAAGAAAAAACTAAATAAATAGAAAAATAATAATAATAAAAAAATACATACATAAAAATAAATAAATAAAGGGTCTGCTTTTAATTGCCAAAGCATACATTTCAGTAGTTTAGTTCCTCGTCGCTGGATTAATTTAAATCATTTTAAAATTGGGGCAGAAACAAATCTGCAATTTAAGGAAATACATAAGGTTGCTTTACTGTCGGGGGGGGGGGGGACTCTTTTAACCTCCTGAATAGTGAAGTTTCCAGAGATTAAAAAAATAATAATATGTGAAAAAAAAAAATAACACAAATAGCCTTTTCCATTTGCTAATGTTAAGATTCTGACACCTCACAATGTAAGAAAGATAAATTACGCATAATTTTTATTTGATAATTTATAAAATTAATTTTAGCTTAGGGACACACGCATAAGACCCGTAATGGTTCTTTTAAGGTTTACGAAGTGTGTTTCCCAGGAAGGGGTGAACGACCCTACCACGTATGTGCTCATTCTGCTCATAATATTAATATGTCATGCTTTTTAATGAACAAAATCAAAAATTCAAATGAATAGAAAATATCGGTTTTTTTAATCACTGATTAAACAAAGGAATAGACTTTCAATGAAAAGTTATTTCTAAACGACTTCAGTGGTCCTAAACTTAAAGCAAAGATTTTACACCATGTCTATAAAAAAGTAAAAAGAAAAATGCAGTATATCCGAACGAGCGATATAACGAAGCGCGATACATAGAGGGGTTATTGTATTTACATATGCACCAGCTGAAAACGCAAGGTATGCATGCGGCATTCATCTACGACATTCACAAAAGAAATACCGCTCCGCTTTCATCTGTCAACTAAACCTCAGCACCATTCGTCAAAAGCCGCGCACATTTTTAAACACACAATAATTTTTTTTTATTGCCACAGCAGATACATCAAAATATCTGGATCTCTCCCCTCGTAAATCGCGACGGGAAAGCCCTCAAATGGGTATCACGTGAAGCCACCTGGACTTTCTTCTCACGAAAAAGGTGGGAAAAAAACGGTCTGCTGGTGACGCGTGGTACAGGGCATCCGGTGTAGAACACAAGGTCACCTGCCGCCCAAAGACACCCCTCTACCGATAACCCTATTCCTCGGAAAAATAGATTTAAAGTTGCTCTCTGTGCAATACCACGGAGCAAATCCCGCACGGCATCCCAGTCGGGGCTGAAAGCTCCCGTCCGCCATTTTGAGCCATCCCTTTTTTTTCTTCCCTTTTCTTACATGCTAAGAGATAAGTTTGATAGCTAAAAAAATTGTAGAAATGCGGAAATTTATGTTAATTTATATGCGAAAAATTCAGAAGTATATAAATAATTTTTGAAAAGAAAATGTTTTGTTTCGATTTATTAGCTGCAGAAAAAAAAATTCGATATAATCTCACAGCAATATCAAATATTTTCACATAAAACCAGGCAAGTCATGCCAATTTTTCCATGAGAGGGGGGGGGGGGGAGCAAACGGTGTATCTCAATGTCAGTTTTATCGAAAAACAAACAACCCACACCCAATTATATATAACAATCTTATTTTTCAAAAGACGGGGGATGGAGGTAATTGACCCCTCTAAATGACGGGTCTGTATATAGGAAGTTCTTGCATTGGAGCTCACACTAATTCAAATCCTGGATACCACACGATTATGGACTTTCGTCTAAGGATAATTTTACCCCAAAATGGATTGAAAATAAAATAAATCAGAGACGCTCGAACCAAGCATTAAAGAAACATGATTTCTTTGTGAAGCATCGTTGATTGTTTATAATTTTACAAACGGCGCGCTCATAAAATCTAGTCCACCTCATGATTGTTGGCGTTTGTTTACGAACGAATCTACTTCAAAACTGACTGAAAATAAGATAAATCAGAGATGCTAAATCAAATACACTGCCAAGGGCGTAGCTAGGGGGGTGCAGCTGCACCCCCCTAGATCAGAGCCAATGGGAGCTCACTGTGACCCCCCATTTTATTTTTTTGAAAAACGATTTTGTCCCCTTTCATGCTTTTCATTGTAACATGCTGGTGCAGACAAATAAGTTCGTATTTTATTACTCGGTGAAATTTCGAATTTCATTCGGTCATTGAGAGTCCCCCTCCCCCTCGCCTCCTCTCCCACCAATAAATTTCAAGTCCTTGGCGCCACTTATCAGAGAATGCGCTTCATTCTTTACCTAACACGGGTCCTTTTTACAAACCCAAATTTGTCTTTTAGCTTGAAAACAAATTTTTTAATCTGAGTATGCGAAGAATAAAAATTTTAGGGTGAAATATTACCGAAAAATGTCAAGAAGCACTATTAATCACATTGAGGAGAAAACTTTTAATTTACCGAATGAAACTCAGAACTTTACTGAATGATTAAAAAAAAAAATAAATAAAATAGAAGAATGCATAATTATCTATATCTGCCAAAAGAGACGTGAGGCATCACGAATATAAATAAATAAAATAATAAAAGAAAAAATAAATAAAATAAAGAAGTTCAGCCTTGCAATACTTTCTAACTGTTTTCAAATTTCATCAGCCAATTTGTATCGAATAAGAACTTTTTGGGAAGTCACAGTGACCTCCTATTGGGGTGCCACTGCTTGCACCCCCCTAACGTGAGTCCTGACTACGCCCTTGTACACTGCAAATAATAAGTTGTTTTTAGTTTTATACTGAACGCAGAGGTTTCAGTTAAAAACTGTAAAAGCGCAGTAATAAATTTAAACTAGATAGTTTAGTTTATTACTGTAAAACTAAAGCAATTTCAGTTTATTACTGCAAAATTAGTAACGTTACAGTTTATTACCATATTTCCATAAAATTAGCTGTATTATACTTTAAAAACAACAGTGTAACACAGGCAGCAGAGGTCCCAGTTTAAAACTGTAAAATGCACGTTTACTACTGTAAACTAGCAATTTTACAGTTTACTATTGTAAAATAAGCAGTTTTAGTTTATTACTGGTGGCAGAGGTTCCAGTTTAAAATTGTAAAATGCACCAATAATTAACTAAAACTAGCAATTTTACTGTCTATTTCTGTAAACAATTTACAGCTTACTATTGTAAAATTAACAATTTTTTCAGTTTACTACAGTAAAATTAGCAATTTTTTTCAGTTTATTACTGCAAAATGACTACAAAATTAGCTGCATTATACTGTAAAAACAACATTCATTTTTTACAGTGCAGTCGTAAAATAAGTTTTCTTCGTGAAACATCGTTGTTTGTTTACAATTTTGCCATCGACGTGTAAAGAAAATATGTGATTTTCGCAGTTTGTCGAGTGCCAACAAAATAGTGGTTTGGACTATAAATGGTTTTATAGTTTTATGAGTACCAACAATCGTGAAAGTGAGTTGGCTCACACTTCTTTTGAATTTTGTGTGAATTTTTACACACTAGACGAAATTGAGATGCTCTACGTACGCAAATTCTAAAGAATAGGAGTTTCCGCACATTTTTTTAAAATAAGAAATAAAGCTCTCCAACAACACTACTCATGTGAAAAACAATAACACATACTGTTAAAAAAGATTGGGAACTCATATTTGCAATACCTTCTCTCTCAAAACTATGAACATTTTACTCAAAAATATGAAGATTAAAAAAAGAGGGGGGGGGGGGGTAGAGAGTGTTGTGTTTATCAACAGTCGTTTACAACGATTTCGTTCAACGTGGAGTTAACATGGAAAATAATCTATTTTGGAGGGAGACACACATGAGAGGATTTCAAGGAATCCATTTAAAATTATTTCTACAATGCGCAAAACTGTCTCCAGATGAAAAGGAACGTAGATTGTGTGAAGGCAACATGGAGCAAGCTCAAGCTTTGAAATGCTTCAGATGGAGCACTAATTTAGTTCAGTCAAAGAACTAATTCAGTTTTTTAATCAGTTTAAATACTTGATTTTTATGAAAATCTAAGTGATATTGTTTTCTATTATTTTAACAAAACAATAAAAACAAATATAATTTTATATTAGCATAAAATATTTGCTTTATGTTTGAGCAACAATTTTAAAGTAATAATTTCGAATACAACAATCCGAGAATATTGCTACTAAAGACTATCGTACTTTTTTAATTATGTGCATATTTTTTGTTGGTAAATTATTTTTTATCAAAATGTACTTTTCGGAAATCGATAAATTTTATTTCCCTCATTATTAAGGAAAATTTCAGAACTTGAAGTTATTTCAACAGAAAAACCTTTCTTTTCCTTTTATTTCTTTAAAGTGTGGAAACTAGAAAGATAAATATATTTCTTTGATATAGTTCTGCCAGGTTTCAGGTTAAGTGCCCTTGTTTCCTAACACTAAAAATAAACACAACAAAATAGATGCGTTTATTATTATTATTATTATTATTTTTAATTTAAACCACAGACAATAAAAGTCATAAATTTTTTATAGTGTTTATTTATTGCATTTCTACACTTAACGAGAAAAATAATAAAATTTAGAGTAAAAGTAAAAGAGATTTCAAGGAATGCAAGAAAAATGGTTTTTATAGTGCACAGACGACGGCTCAGGAAGGAAAAGAGAAGAGGCTAGTGGGAACCTGTTCTCTCGAAATTTTTGAGAGTGTCACTGCTTGAGAGAATCGTTTAAGATAAATTTTAAGTTTTTTTCTGCAAAATATATTAACAAAATAAAAGAATGAAAACAAAATACATTTTAAAATGCACAACAAACACAATCATGCAATAAATGAAGTGATCCGGGAATTATATACGACTTTTTAATTTTAAAGCGTTTATTCACCACCTTTAAAAAGAAAAGAAACGAGTCCAGACCAAATATGGCTGCACTCCGCAAGAGTTCGCCTTTTAAAGATCGACTCAACAGGAAATGCCATCTTCTATCAGTGATTAGAATCTCTAGATTAATATCTCACTCGGCAAGAAAGCTAGTGAGTGCCATTGTTCAGTCTCCCATTCAAATTGTGTATTATGCCATCAAAGAGATTTTTGTTTTTCAAATTACCCACACAATTTTATGTTATTGCTAAGACTCGTACACACAGATGACTACGAGTTTTGAAGGCACTGGCACGAACTTCATTTGGTGCCCCCCCCCCCCCATAGCTTATACTGTATAATAAAGTAATAAAATATTTTGATGCGTTTAACACAACCAGGCCAGATCTTATACTACAATGTGCAAATGTATAAAAGTAGATGCGTTACATTTAATAAAGACTGCATACATTATTCCATAAGACCAATAAGCCGAAAAAACAAAAGGTTCTATGATATAACTTTTAAATGAAATAATAGTGTAAATATAGAGTGAAGCTAGAGTAGCTTGAGGATTTGCGAGCAAAATTAAAATTCAAAGTAGATTTTTTTCCTCGATTAAATGCTTACATCTTGCGCAGTGAAATAATTAATTTTTAAAACTTTAAAAACAGATATGGTGCACCCCAAATTTTGTTACATTTTGGGGGGGGGGGATTAATACTCGCAATACAAATTAAAAATATTTTTAAATAAATTTAACATAGGATTGGTTCGGGTAAGTGGGCCACCCACTTACCCGAAACCCCCCTTAAAACTGAAATACTCATATAGTTTTTATGCTTTTTTGTACTGATCATGTTATATTTTATCACAATGATTGGTTTTGCATATATTTGAGTTTTATTTAAAAAAAAAAATTTAGATTCTATAATTTACATCAAAAAAATTTCCAAAAAAAATTTTTTTTGCGAGTTCAAGCAACATTTTTCAATGAAGTGTTTCAAGGTTAATTTTTATAATTTTTTCTACGTTCATTGCGTTTTCTTGTAGAGTTTAACATGAAGTACATATTGCAATAGGAATTTTAACGCAAAGTATTATTAATACGTGTTAAAGGGGAGGGGGCCCACTTACCCCGTAGTTTTTTCCTATTAGGGTAAGTGTGCCCCCTCATAATAATGATGATTTCAAAATGAAAAGCAGTTCTGATGAACTAAATACTAATTTACATGTAAAAGCAAAAAATATACCTAACGGCCCTTAATGAATTTCACAAACATAATTGTTTTGTACTCCGCTTTATAATTTTCTGTCATACACATTTAAATGTAAGTAGATATCTCGTTAATGGATACCATTTACAAAAAAAAAAAAATCCTACTAAAATTTTACATACTTTATCAAGTAGGACCCGATTTTTTTAGATATGCTCACTTTAAATAAAAATAAGTGGAGGGTGGCCCACTTACCCCTTCCTAGGGGGTAAGTGGGTCCCCCACGACATTTTTTAAAGAATACGATAGTTAAAACTATATAAAGCATTTTTTTAGGAAATAATGCTGAACTTGTGTTTATTAATAATGTCCAAGATAAAATAAGTCAACAAGTTTAATCTGTTTTGCTTTAAAACTGCTGTATAAGGATTCAAAAACGAACTGTTCTAAAAAGGGGGCCCACTTACCCTAACCAACCCTACATAAGAATGAGTTAACAAACAAGAATTATTCGACCGACGCATTGTTTTTTTTTTTTTTTTTTGTAAGGAGTTCGTTTTAATAATTCAAAATGTTGTGAAACTTAAACTGTGATTGTCAAACTTAATTTTCTTGCAAATTAGCCTCGGAGGTGATATTTCTGAAAACAAAATAAACAGCAAGGTGCGATTAATTGCAGCAAATGCTTTAAAGGACCAAACCAAAGGCTTTAAATTATGCCATTTGTATGTTTGAGTCTTTCAAAAAGTTAAAAACTTTGAAAAAACCATAAAAAAGCGCTCACAGTGCTTGATTTCAGTTGCACAATAAATACAAACGAGAGTATTCTCAAAAGTAGAAAAAGCTGCTGGCACACTTTTGTTTTTATGTAAACGCAACATCTGTTAGTTTTTTTTAACGTGGCTGAAAAAAGGGAAATTGGCTACGAAAAATCACGAGAAAGGTTTTTTTAGTGTGGTTAGCTGGGACACATTTTACAATTACATAATTGGTAACATTGAGCTATTACAATAGCGTGTTCTTTTGTATCTTCCTTTTCTTTATTCTCCATTCTTCGTCAAGTTAAACAATGAAGAGATTCTTTTATCCTTCTCTCAATCATAAAAATGTTTAAAATTATTATTAAAATTCAACTACAAGCAGATTCACGACACATTTTTAAGTCTAAGATATTTTTCTGCCCCTAATTATAACTCAAGAAAGAGAGCTAACTCAGATCATTTTTTCATTTCTGAAAATATTTTTCAAATCGAATTCAAAATTCTCTTAAACATGTTTTTAACATTGTCATAATGGCATCATTACCATCTTTGTTGAAATTTCACCAAAAGTGGTACTATTTTTTTTTTCACTTATAACATAATTTGGAATCATCTCTTAAATTCATTCAGAGCACATACAATACATTCTTTCCATCGTAACATTTACAACAATGTCTCGAACTTAGTTTGAATTCGACTGGAAAGCATTCTCATTCTTCTACGTGAAACATTTTCCTGATTTTCGATAAAATTTGGAAAACGCTTAAATACGAAACACAATTACCACGAATGAAACCGAACTAAGCATTCGCCACTATTTCCTCACGTACACAAACCAGTTGAAACAAAGCTTACAGCTGAAACTTTCACTAGACTTTGTTTTAGACTGCAATTAAGCTATGACGGGGCAAACAATATGAGAATAAAGAAACGTTCGTTCACCGTGTAACAATGCAACCAGGTTCGAGGTTTACTTGCTACAGGCATGCAAAGAAGCAGATGTGATCTATTGTCTTCATGCTTCAACAACTGCATTTTCTTTTTCAGGTTTGGTAGAAGGTTTAACAAGCAGCAAAACCGCTGTTTATGGTCCATTCACTGATCATTTCCCCTTCAGATTGATTCCCTAATTTCCTCCCCTAATATTGTCCTTTTCCTGCAGTTACCTATGTCTCCTAAAAGATTTTGCGATTACACAGCGTGTATAAACTTGTTCCTAGGGGCTAATTTAGAATGGAACTAAAAGTAATGTTCGTTAGAAAAGTAAAAACGTTTGATTGAATTTAAGACCACTCGGGAGCGTTTAATCCTGAGATGATTTTTTGTAACACAAATGGTGAGGTGTGGTGAATGTAATCCACAAATTATATTTCTTATACACTAAAAAAAATTAGCAAATTATAGTAGGAAAATTTGAAATGATTTTTGTATTATCAATTGAAACAGCGATGATATGTATGAGGAAGTGACATACATATCATCGCCTGAGAGCAACAGTAAAACATCTAAACCTAAAAACGAGTCTCTGAGGCGAATATATACGTGTAAAGCTATGTATGTGAATTTTATAAAACATTTGAATGCTGAAGTCCAATTCTGAACTCCAATGTTGAAGACCAAAATTGGCATTTGGATGTTTTCCGAGGCGATTGGCCGCTGTTTTGTCTAAGTTAGCATCGGCGGCCAATGCCGATCTATAAATCTTTCAACCATCGGCGCCGATGCACCGGTCGAGCCTTACTATGATTCTGTTTCTTTGAAGATAAGCAATAAGTTTGAAAATCAGTGCTACGTTGAAGCTGCATAAATTAAAAATAACCGGGGAAGCAAAAGCAAATGCATACTACGCGTACGCATGATAGCAAGAAATTATAGAAAGAACGGAAGGAAGTTGTAACATAAGTGTTACACACAAAAAAAGGATCTAAAAGTTTTTGTATGAAAACATAAAATAATTAAATAAGGGAAATAAAAATGTAAGACAAAAACGAATAACTAAATAAGTAAAGAACTGTCATATAGCTATTTCAAGAAACACAGTATATTCCCAATTATTGTGTAACTATAATAGTTACAAATTTCTGATTTTCAGATAATGAACATTAATAATTTCCATGATTTCCCTGATTTTCCGGTTCTGTCGCCGACTAGAAAAGGGGCAACAATAAATACGCGGTTACTTAAGAAGAACGTTTCTTTTTTTTAAAAAAAAAATATGACTTGTCATAAGTTTCTACAATGTACTATATTCATTATTGTTCCTTAAAAAAATGTTTGAAACGTACATTTCTGGAACCATTTGTTGAAATTTTCTATCGGAGAAAAGCATCGGCTACCGGCCATTTGAAACGAAAAATAATCGGCATCGGCCCAAAAATGCCAACGATCAAGCCCTAATATCAAGTCTGCGCTTGAAACGGCTTTTCGTGTAATCTACTTTTTTGGTAGTTGAACCTTTATGAATAAGAAAAAAAATCCCAACTGTCTGGTGGTGGGGGGGGGGGGGGGCGCTCCTGATTTACAACACATCGCAATTTCATCTTACGCATTGGCATGGAATTTGAACGAATAAATCTTAAAACTTTTAACAGGCTGTCCAAATACTGCTATCATATTGTTGCGTTTAAAATTCTATACATATCTTGTAATTCTACTGAGCAGAGTATCACATCGTCAAACAGAACATCTGCAGCTACAAGCTACAAAAGAAATTCAAACCTTGAAATCTCTTCTTCCTTGAAATCTTCGGATCGGAGGGCACGGAGGATAACTTTGCATGTGGACACCTCCTCCGGAAGAAAGCACTAAAACGCTTGGAACTCGCAACATGATGTACCTTACATTAACTGCAAAGCCAGAGAGATGTAAGGCTGTACAGAAGTAACTTAACTTTAGATTATTTTCAAAGCACCAAGTAGTAGGAGGAAATCCTGCACCGCACAATCTGCAATCGATGACAGAAGCAATGACAATAGGGATTGAATGGTAGTGACTGCTTATGAGAGTCAGAGATGAATCTAAGCGTGTCTCCCAGAGGCATACCTTGCTCCGACGAACACAGCTTCTTAGCGTATTTGACATTCCTAAGTTCTCTAGTTCAAAGACCTCGAAAAAAGGCAGTCAACAAAGTTTTAAAACGTTCCATCTTGGGTTCAATTATGAGAAAACCGTTCATGTCTGAAAAATTCCCTTTTAGTTCAAAAGGCTCGGCTATTAAATCGGTAAAATGTCTATGGCTGTTTCATCGAGCTCTACACATCTCTGGAAAATTGCGTAAAATCAGTGAAGCATCTAGAGGACACCATTGATGTTCATTCACAGAGGTGGTGTGAAATATTGACATACCTGAATAATTTCTGAAAATATTTAACCCAATGAAACTGCTAATATCAAGGTTACTTGAAACATAATATATAATCGTTAATGGTAAAATGGAAGAGTTTCCTTGTTTTCACACAATTCACAAAACATAAACGAGTCTTGATCATACTTTAAGCAAGTTTTGTACTTCTGGACTAGTCGTTGGAAATATTAAGAAACTTAGAAAGCAGTTTAGGAAAGCACGCATTTTTAAACATAAACGAATTGGGATTGGATTTGGCTCCTTTATCTTATGCCTAGAAAGATTTCAAGCAAGCGACATGTTGATGACACCAGGGGTGCCCATCCCCCCCCCCCAAGCTCAATGGCGCAAATTCCCCCCCCCCCCCCCAAAAAAATCAGAACCCTATTGTGATTTTTATCCCTCTTTTTTATTTTATTTATTTTTTAAATATCATTTTTTGTTTTTTAAATGTTACTTATTTATTTTTTTAAATAATATTTGTTTATATTTTTAAATATTTTTAGTTATTTTTTTTTTAAATTGAAACTTTTTTTTTGTATATTATTAATATTTTTAAAGTACTAATTATGCGAAGAATAGAATCACTTTTTTTCCCTTTCAGAGATTTCAAGCACACACACACAAAATAAATAAATAAGTAATAATAAAGAAATAACTTAAGTTAAAAAGTAAATTAATGAATAATTTACATTAAAAATCAGTAAATAATTTTAATTAAAAAATAAATTAATAAATAATTTAAATAAATAAATAAATTAGTTTAAAAAAATCCACCCCCAAAAATTATGATGGCGCAACTTGTGCCATAATCCCCCCCTGTGGGCACCCCTGGATGACACGATACAGTGAAAAAACTTTAATAGAGTGCCAGTCAAATATCAGTTGTTAACCCCTTCCCGCTCGCTCCCGTCAAAATCACGGGCTGAGTTTCGCTCGTTATTTCTCGCTCCCGTGACATTTCTGGGCTGGAGTAACACGCCAATAAGATTAAAACTAATTCATTTCTTTTAACCGAAAACATTTCACCCTTTAGACAGCAGCACCAGGATATTTAATGGATTTTTTGTGCTTAAAACATATATTTTAAAATTTTCCTTGCTTTTAGAAAACCAACATTCAGATATAGTAAACCTGAAAGATGGCTTTTCCTTAAAAATGAATTTTTTTAAACTTCAAGCTAAAAACAAATAAAAAATTAAAAATGAATGTATATGTTGTTTATACATGTTTTTTCGAATGACTTTCAGGGATAAAAAAAATAGGCACTTTTATGACCGTTTTCTAGAAAATTAACCGATCGTTAAGAGGTTACAGAATGAGTTCATTTGTTCAGCTGAAAAACTCTATGACAGTAAATAAGGCAGTTAAAGATATGAACAAAAAGTGAAAAAGTTCAAGAATTTAAAAACAAACATAAAAGTTTTAATAAATTACATGCCTTTTTCATCGTCTTTTACACGTTCACTCAATAAAATAAGAATCAGATAAGATTTAACAGTGAGGCAGACAGAGGTGCTTTACATCAAAAAGTCAGAAAGGTTGTTTAAATACATCTTATGAAGCACAGCTTATGTAAATCAATCAAATTATTTATACTGATTGTTTTAACATATATTTTTTTTCAATTACAATTTTTTTTTTTTTTTTTTTGCAAATAACTTAATACAAAATAATTAACTTTAAAAAAAAAGAATAAAAAATGAATAAATAAAAACAAAACGAAAAATGAATAAAAATAAAGGAGTAAAAAAAAAAAAAAAACAAGTGCATGCCAGTGTACAAAATATTGCCGGTGCTCATACTATTTAGGATTTTCTTTTGCATTAAACCGGACAGGTGACAAAAATTGCCATCCCAAAAGCGGAATTATCACAAGTACTGCGATCGCCAAAACGGATCATGCAAAAAAAAAAAAAAAAAGACCACCAAAGCGGACACTGCACAATGACTAAAAGGAAATGTTTACATAAGCCACGATAGAAAAAGACAAATTTATTTGTATTAAAACAATTTCATCTAAGCATTTTATGATACCATTTCCTTCTAGTTAACTTCATACATTTGCAATATATTTCTACTTTGATCGTAAGTCATCCAGGGGTGCGCAACCAAAGGGGGAAGGGGAGTCATGGCGCAGACTGCGCGATTGAAAGTTTTAGTGGAGTGTTTTTAGGGGCATTTGTCTTCTTCGGGGGGGGGGGGGGGGGAGGGCATCCAGGATGTGTAGCTATGGATTCATCTATCAATCAATCTCATAAAAAAAGTATACGTCGCAAAATCAATCATTTTTTTATTTCCATTAAAGACATAAAAATATATTTGCAAACAGTTGTTGATTGCGATTGACAGCACAAGCAGCATAATTATTTGGTGTCATACTTAAAAGAAAAAAAAAAGTAAAAATAAATAAATAAAATTAAGAGATGATGGTAAATCAAGTATCAATAAGTATACTACAATGAATGAAACACTGATGGAAGCAATAATAATAAATAATAATAATTATAAGTATAATGAAAAAGAATTAATTTTTCAAATATATGGAACGTACTGAAAACAGCTGAAATAGTTAATAAGGGCAGATTTGGGTGGAATTCACTAATATTTAATGAACGAGATGGATTTTCAATTCACTAAAACCTGTTAACAGTCATTACATCAACTTTTTATTGATCGAGTTAGTTCAGTTACGTAACAACTTGTAATAGTTATGACAATGAAACATAATTAATACGCGCGAATTTTTTTTGGCTAGCTTCGGTACAACAACAGCACATCTATTATTACGATATCAGAGTTCTTGTACCACGACAAATTATTCTAACTTGAATAATTTGCCGTGGTACAAAACATATTAAGAAGAAAATAAAAGGAAAATTTAGAAGAAACTAAAACTTTTTTTAAGAAAACTTTTTCTCCTTCTTTCTTTTCAAAACTTAAATACGGAACGATTAATGAAACTGATACGTAAAGGAATGAATCCAGCTTGAGGAGAGCTGATAGGTAAAGAAAAAAAAAAAAAAAGGTTTCGTTGCCTGTTTCTATGCGGTTCTAGAAAACTCCGATAAGCTTTTAAATTGCTAAAGTAACCGCTCAATATGTTTTAAATATTGGTAAGGGAACAAAGCTAGAATATATTCACATCATCAAAACATATCAGAAATTTGAACGATTCGCAGGTAAAAAAGAAAAAGGGGGGAAAAAGCGAAAAGAACAAAATGTCAATAAGCTGGAAAAATATTTATTAAACTAATCACTAAGCTGATAGCTACTTACATTGAAAATTAATTATATTAGTTATTTACACAGAGCAAGAACATGTGACTATAAAAGTATTTTTTTTTTTTTTGTATATAGCGGAATTTTCACATAAAGACCAAATTTTGAATTTCACACAAAAACAGTAATTTTGTTTCATTACAATATAAGACAATTCTATCAAAATAAACTGTGGATGAAATCTGTCAAATTGTAGTTTTTTGACACTGCTTTTCACCCCTATGCTCACACCGCTTTTCCACCTTTTCACTTACGATTTTTTGTGGACCCTCTTTTCAATTTTTCTTTTTTTACTTTTTTAAAAAGAGGCGATAAACTGGTACCCAGCTTGAGATCGTATCTATGATGCTAAATAGACACGCTAAATTTTAGTTTTAAAAAGAGCAGGGGCTTCCAACAACGATTTTTTTCAAATCTGTAAAGCGAAATTTTTTATCGAAATGCTTAATCACCTCTTTTGGTGGTTTTAATAATATTTTTATCCGTGAAAACGCTTTATGAGATCAAAAGGCAGATTTTGTTCGACGCTTGGCGATTTTTACCTTCATGTCGGTAGTACCTCGTTGTTAGCTATTTATATTTCAATAAACCACTATTCATATTTGTACTACATCTTAAACTTTTTCCGCATAGTTGATGGGGAAAATTCACGCAGCCAATTTTACTGAAAACATTTCTACGATTTTTTAAAATTTTAATTGCAAGAAAGTTTTGAAAAATCCGTTTCCGCTACTAATTTCTTGAATGCATTTCGTTTTTTTCCCATATAAAACTAAGCACCTATTTGTAATTGATCACCATTTATTTCTGAGCAGAAAAAACCAGCAGTAAGACTTGCTTAAGTTACAAATCAGAAATCAGTAAACATGAGAAAATGACTCAGAATTAATAAATCAATAAAAGTAATTTATATCAAATTTATATATATATATATATATAGTATATAGGAAAGAACTTTTTTATATTTTTCTAATTTCTCTGGGTAATCCAAAACCAAACTAATTCGAAAACATGCTCGCTCATTCACTATGAATCGTATATCACAGGAGAAAATTTACTATTAAGGCTACAGTGATACAAAAAACGTGTTTTTTCAATTATTGATCTATATGTCTGAAACTTTGTGATTGTATACTTACTGCATCTAAAAGCATAAAAAAGAATCGGTGCAAAAATAATGAATACTTTTTTTGAAATTTAAAATTTAAAATTTTTTTAACAAAATTTCAAAATGTTCCATGCGTCACAATTTTTTTTCAAACTTTGAATTTTCCCTTAATTTCCAATTATTAGGCATGATTGCATAAATCTATGCATTAGATGTAATGTTTTATGAGACAGTTTATAAAAGATGGCTAAAAATGAAATTTTTCAAATGAAAAATTCATATAAATTTTCATTTCCACCCATCTTTTATAAACTATCTCATAACACATAAAATTTAATGAACAGATTTATACAATCATGTTAATGATTGAAAATTAAATGGAAATTCAAAGTTTGAAAAAAAAAAATTGTGACGCATGGAACATTTTGAAATTTTGTTAAAAAAATTTTAAATTTTAAATTTCAAAAAAAGTATTCATCGCTTTTGCACCGATTCTTTTTTATGCTTTTAGATGTAGTACGTATACAAGCACACAAAGTTTTAGACATATAGATCAATAATTGAAAAAATACATTTTTGTGTGTACTGTAGCCCTAAAGATAAGAGAATGACAAAATAAATTTCGCATTGATGATAAAAATGTTTACTGAAATAATAGTTAACGAATTAATATTTACATGAAGATTCAGTTCGCAAAAGCGTCAAACAAAAACTCGAAGGATCAGTCCTAAAATTTCAAGTGGCATCGGACGCCCACGAGCACTAATTAAAAAACAAAAAAGTCCTACAGTAAACAACCCAGATAGGAGGATTATGAAAACGCCGTAGTGGAAATTAAAGCAGCTATCAAAGAGAAAATCTTTTCAAGAAATGAATTCAGTACTTGAGGTGCATTGAAATGAGTTAAATAAGTCATCCTCCTTCTAAATTTCCAAACGGAAGTCTTTCTCGAGTTCCTTCATAATAAACAGAAGATGTCAATAATAATATATTTTTTTTAAACACATATACACGCACAAGCACTTCAGCCCAGTTGAAAATAATCCGAAGGATCATTTCTACAATTTGAAGTGGAATCGGAAGCTAACGGGCACGAGGTCAAAAAAAATCCCGTAATAAACCTATCTGATAGGATTATAAATATATCTTACAGGAAATTTGAGCATCTATCAAAGATAAAATCTTTCCAAATTTCGAACTCGGTATTTTAGATGTATTGAAATTTGTTCACATGAATCAAATAAATCACCCCCACAATTTTCTAAAATGTCGTACCCTCAGCTAACAAGGTCATTGATGTAAGTTTCTGAAACATATCAAAGATACAATAAAATTACTCAGATATAGCTCTTCCAAAACATAATTTTGATAATGAACTTTTAAACTTTAAATCATACAGGATGTAAAAGTGCAGAACTACTAAACGACTTATTTTACTGTGAATACACACATAAACTTGCAACTATGTACAGAAAAACGTTGAGTTTCAATTCCTCAAGTTTTAGTGCAATATTGAAAAACTGAAACATTTTTTAAGGAAAAAAAATCAACTGTGTGTGTGTGTGTGTCTGTAGGGGGGGGGGTGCAAAAATACGAATAAAGCCCTAAGTATGTCAGATGGATATTTAATGATTAAGTGTTTTGTTTCTCCTGCAAAATTAGTTTTGATACTGGTGATTGGCATTTTAACTCATTGATTCAAATGTTCTTTTAAGTTAATAATAAAATATTTCAATCGTCCTTTAGTGAAATGAGAATAAATTGTTGCTGGTAGAACTATAGCAATTTAAACGAATATAAAACAACTCACTTCCTTTATTGATCAAAAACAGAGAAGATTTTTGCCCGAGAAATACAATATTTTTATTTCAGTGTTCTCAAGTTTAAAGCAAAGTTATTTCTTCTTTTATTTTTTTTGGAAAATAATGGGAATGAGCTATATGTACATCTGAATGAGTGATAAACCGAAGAGCTGCTGTATTTAAAGTCATACAGAACTAAACATTAAAAATTAATCCAATAATGTTTAAGCTAGTGATGTGAAGAGCAATCTAGAGATTACAAAAAGAAAAACCGGAAGGACTTAATAAGAATCACAAACAACTTTTGTTCCATCAGTACCATATAAACCCAGATATTAAACAGGGTCATCTAAGAATAAAACGCATTATACGCATTAATGAGAAATCCTCTAATGTACTCAATAATGCAATCTTTCATGTATTTTAGCTTTCTGAAAAATCGGGTCACTAACTTGCTATGCACTCCAGCGTTGCAATAAAACCAACTTTTCAGAGTTCTTAATAAGAAATCATGTCTAGAACATTTTTTTTCTCTCTCTCTCTCTATCGGCATTTGTGTTCCTTGCGAGAGAAAAAATTTTTTCAGACCTGCAAGTGTAAAAGCGCACAATCATGTGCAAAACGGGAAGAGCTTGCTGAAATGTTTCAACAATTAACTTTCAACTTTTTAAAAAAGTTGTACGAAAAAACACGTGACTGTGACGAACTTCTGACGAGACAGAGAACGCGACTGCGTGACAAATTTTACTTTTTATTGATTTTTTACTATTTTGAAAACAAAATATCAATAAATTTTTAAGTCTTGCACTGGCAGTTGGTTGTTATTATTGAAAAATACTTTTATCCATCTTATGGAAATTTTGGATTTTTTTTCAAGTACGGTAGTACAGTGCTCTTCTTAAAAGTTAAGATATGAACTTGAAAAGGTTTCTTTCTTTCCAGGTATTAGGAAAGGGTAACTGCCGCAGATTTGAGTTGGAATACTTCTGCAAAAGGTGAAAACTAGAGACTTATAAACAAAATTCGGGAGACTTTGAACAAATCTGCCGTGGGCAGGTAAAGGGCAGTAACTGCAAATTTTTCGATTTTCATTTTTTTGCATTTTTGAAATCTATGTTACATTAGTTTTATGGTACAAGCATCTTTTTTTGGTTTCCGATGAAAAAAAACTGTTTTTTAACTAGTGGTAATTAGCAGTAACTGCATTTTTCGTTGCTGTGGGCAGGTAAACGGCAGTATCTGCATGTCTGCAGGATGAACATAATATGAATCGCTGTGCAAAACTTGCATCAAGCCGCAAAAACCATTTTCTTTTGTATTTAAACTAAGAAAAAGTAGGGGTTCCCTAATGGGAGGTCACGGGAGGTCATTGGTTGCACTTGAATGTTCCCAAGGGGGTGTTTTATTCCTTTTGGGAGTGAATCAGTGTTTATATCAAAGCAGACTTAAGTGATATGAAATGGCGTTACCACTTGGCCATATATCGCCAAGCTTTTAGTCGCCAAGTGCTTGTCGCCAACTTGGTGACATATCGCCAAATTGGCGACAAATTTGGCGAAAAAAATTATTTTATGAGTTTGGGTTCAATTTAGCGCTATTGGCGGTATTTTGCGAAAAATCCACTGAATGATACTAAAATCGGCGATATTTAGAAAATGAATTGTTGTAAATCATTTTTTGCTTTGTTTCGTGGTACATTTGGGGCGTAAATGTTTGAATTGTCATCTTGCTCATTCCAAGCATTATTTTAACACTTAAGGCATCTACTAAAAAAATTTACACGTAAAAGGAAGTAGTGTGGGGTCCATACCAGATTTTTTTCTTTCAAATAAAGTTTCTCTCCACTAGCAGACAATATTTTTTACGATTTCAAAGATACACAAGCCAAACTTGGCAGACGACAAACAAAAATGCAGCAATGAAATGATTTTATTTACATTGTTTTGTTTTCTTTTAATTACAGTTGCTTTCATACTAACAGACGATAGTTTTTGCAGTTTAATCCCTAGCTGTTGCATTTTTAATAGTACTATGAAAAAAATCGTCAGCACAACAAGCATTTCAAGCGCTCTTTTTCTCAAAGTGATTTCTTGTTTTTATGCAAAGTACAAAGCATTAACTGATTTGTGTAATTTTAAAACATCTGGTGTGCACGCCACACTACTTCCTTTTACGTTTAAATTCCATAATAGATGCCTTAGGTGTTAAAATAGTGCCTTAGAGTGAGCCAGATAACAATTCAGACATTTACAACCCCAGTTTGTCACGAATCAATGCAAAATAATGTTTTACAATGATTTATTTTCTAAATATCGCCGATTTTAACATGATTCAGTGAATTTTTCGCAAAATGTGCCCAATAGCGCCAAATTGAATCCAAATTTAAAAAAAAAAAATCATTTTTTCGCCAAATTTGTCGCCAACTTGGCGGCAAACACTTGGCGACCAAAAGTTTGGCGATATATCGCCAAGTGGTTGCACCAAATCATATCACTCAATCTGCATTGAAATTAACATTGATTTACCCCACAAAGGGGTAAAAGACCCCCTTGAGAACATTCGAATGCAACCACAAGGGGAGGTGCACAACGACCACCCTCAGAGCCTACATACCAAACTAGAAGCTTCTACGGCCTATAGTTTTTGAGTTATGCGACATACGCACATACGCACATACATACATACATACATACATACATACATACATACATACATACATACATACATACATACATACATACATACGCACATGCATACGTATATACAGACGTCACGAGAAAACTCGTCGTAATTAACGGGGGCATGGTCTAAAAGGATATTTCGGCTGTTTATATGTTAGTAGGTACATGTGCATGTGCTGATAGGTCGAAAAAGCTACTCAACATTCATTCGGGGGTGAGCAAAATCAAAATTTAGACCAAATTTTGAGTGAAATTTTCTTTGTGATCACAATACTTCCTTTACTAAGTAAAAGAAAGTAAAAATGGCTGAAGAATCATCAAGTTTTGCTTCATATTTTGCATAATACAATACAGTTTCATTATATTTTTTAATTATATTTCGCGTTCGTTTATATCAAATCTATATCAAGTGGATACGCGGTATTTATGTATATTTTTAAATAAAACATATCATTCACAATGCAATAATATATTTCGTAATAACATATCTACTCCGCATGTTGTCGAATATGTAAATACTGGACATTTCTGCCGTGGGCAGGTAAACGGCAGTATCTGCAAAAATGAGTTTTCGAGATATTTGAAGAAACGCGTTTTTGATTTCCCACAAAGATCAATAAAACATTGAACTTCGAACATAGGCGATACTATATGTTTATACCGATATATTTTTTGGGTAATCGATTGAATTTTGATTTTGCAAGCACAAAGAGAGGTAAAGCAGATACTGCCCTTTACCTGCCCTTTTCACCCTAATTGTCATGCGGAATTGACTGGCAGTCGGCAGTAACTGCAGAGTATGCTACTAAATGTCCAGTATTTACATATTCGACAGCATGCGAAGTAGATATGTTATTACGAAATATATTATTGCATTGTGAATGATATGTTTTATTTAAAAATATACATAAATACCGTGTTCCTTGATATAGATTTAATATAAACGAACGCGAAATATAATTAAAAAGTATAATGAAACTGTATGTATTATCAAAATATGAAGCAAAACTCGATGATTCTTCAGCCATTTTTACTTTCTTTTACTTAGTGAAGGAAGTATTGTGATCTCGAAGAAAATTTCACTCAAATTTCGGTCTATATTTTAATTTTGCTCGCCCCCGAATGAATGTTGAGTAGTTTTTTCGACCTATCAGCACGTGCATATGTACCTACTAACATATAAACAGCCGAAATATCCTTTTCGACCATGCCCCAGTTAATTACGATGAGTTTTCTCGTAACGTCTGTATGTACGTATGTATGTACGTACGTATGTTTCTATGTATGTGCGTATGTATGTATGTCGCATAACTCAAAAACTATATGCCGTAGAAGCTTCTAGTTTGGTATGTAGGCTCTGAGGGTGGTCTAGTTGTGCACCTCCCCTTGTGGTTGCATTCGAATGTTCCCAAGGGGGTCTTTTACCCCTTTGTGGGCTAAATCAATGTTAATTTCAATGCAAATTGAGTAATATGATTTGGTACAACCACTTGGTGATATATCGCCAAACTTTTGGTAGCCAAGTGTTTGCCGCCAAGTTGGCGACAAATTTGGTGAAAAAATGATTTTTTTTAAAAATTTGGATTCAATTTGGCGCTATTGGGCATATTTTGTGAAGAAATCACTTAATAATGTTAAAATTGGCGATATTTAGAAAATAAATCATTGAAAACATTATTTTGCATTGATTCGGGACAAACTGGGGGTGTAAATGTTTGAATTGTTATCTTGCTTACTCTAATGTACTATTTTAACACTTGAGTTATTTATTATGGAACTTAAACGTAAAAGGAAGTAGTGTGGCGTTCACATCAGATGTTTTAAAATTACTACAAATCAGTTAATGCTTTGTAATTTGCATCAAAACAAGAAATCACTTTGAGGAAAAGAGCGCTTGAAATGCTTGTTGTGCTGACGATTTTTTTATAGCACTATTAAAACAGCTAGGGATTAAACTACAAAAACTATCGTCTGTTAGTATGAAAGCAACTGTAATTAAAAGAAAACAAAACAATGTAAATAAAATCATTTCATTGCTGCATTTTTGTTTGTCGTCTGCCAAGTTTGGCTTGTGTATCTTTGAAATCGTGAAAAATATTGTCTGCTAGTGGAGAGAAACTTTATTTGAAAGAAAAAAACCTGGTATGGACCCCACACTACTTCCTTTTACGTGTAAATTTCTTAGTAGATGCCTTAAGTGTTTACATAGTGCTTGGAATAAGCAAGATAACAATTCAAACATTTACGCCCCTAATGTACCACGAATAATGCAAAAAATGATTTACAACGATTCATTTTCAAAATATCGCCGATTTTAGCATCATTCAGTGGATTTTTCGCAAAATACCGCCAAAAGCGCTAAATCGAGCCCAAACTCATAAAATAATTTTTTTCGCCAAATTTGTCGCCAATTTGGCGATATGTTACCAAGTTGGCGACAAGCACTTGGCGACCAAAAGCTTGGCGATATATCGCCAAGTGGAAATGCCAATTTGTCTCACTCAAGTCTGCATTGATATTAACACTGATTCACCCCAAAAATGAATAAAACACACCCTTGGGAACATTCAAGTGCAACCAATGACCTCCCGTGACCTCCCATTAGGACACCACTACTTTCGCTCAGTTTAGGTACAAAGGAAAACGGTTTTTGCGGCTTGATGCAAGTTTTGCACAGCGATTCATATTATGTTCATCCTGCAGACATGCAGATACTGCCGTTTACCTGCCCATCGTAACGAAAAAAGCAGTTACTGCTAATTACCACTGGTTAAAAAACAAGTTTTTTTTCATCGGAAACCAAAAAAAGATGTACCATAAAACTAATTTAACATAGATTTCAAAAATGCAAAAAAATGAAAATCGAAAATTTTGCAGTTACTGCCCTTTACCTGCCCACGGCAGATTTAGTAGCATACTGTGCAGTTACTGCTGGCTGCCAGTCAATTCCGCATGAAAATTATAGTGAAAAGGGCAGGTAAACGGCAGTATCTGCTTTACCTCTCTATGCGCTTGCAAAATCAAAATTCAATCGATTACCCAAAAAATATATCGGTATAAACACATTGTATCGCCTATGTTCGAAGTTCAATGTTTTATTGATCTCTGTGGGAAATCAAAAACGCGTTTCTTCAATTATCTCGAAAACTCATTTTTGCAGATACTGCCGTTTACCTGCCCACGGCAGAAATAATCTTAATACTAAAAATTTGACTTTTAAAAAAATATATAAATAGGGATTTCTTAAATTAAGTCCGTTTAGGACTCGATATTCGGAGATCAGAATCTGGCAGGTACTTTTTTGAAGTTGAACAAAACTAAAAATTTTAGGTGAAAAAAATCTTTTAAAAGAGGCATTAGCTTGCTTTCTCTTATAAGTGATAATAAGCACTTATAGTCATGATTTATTTTAAAGAAAATAATTTGATTTAAATCGTGGGTTCCCTGCAGATAACTCCTGTAATGAGAATAGTATAATTATTCTTTTAAGATCTACGTAATCTTGGCAGAGTTGAAAATTTGCCACTTACGGTAACCAGTTGATTAGCAAATATGCATGCAAAAAACGTATTTTTTTTTTTTTTTTTTTGTGATGAAGATGCAATAGAAAGTAAAACATGGTTTCATTTACTCATGCACGCGCATCACTGGATTTGAGGTTGTTTACTTATTTCTTAAGAGAGCCTTGAACTTGACTATTTATGTATAGGCATTCAAGTATTCACTTTTAAATTAATTTTTCATTGGATCATTGGCAAGCAATCAGTTTTGAACCTTTTGCTTTTTTGAAAAATCTGGCTTAAAGAGAGTTTGTCTTGACATCTGAATCCAGAAAAAAGAAGATATTTCACCGTAGCATGAGAATAGTTTAGAAAAATAAAAGCTTTCATAAGACAAATTTTTTCGTAGAACTCACACAGTTGATTTTTGCGGAAATTGATTCCTCTTTTTTCCCCCGTAAAGGCAAACAGACCAGAAAGGTACCTTGCAGAACGATTCTAGTCTGTTGGTCTCCACATAATGTTTGCTACTACAAACATTAATTTTCCCGGTAACATGCTTAATGACAGGGTTCGGTCGCTCTTTAAAGCAAATTTTCCAATACCCAGTCATCATTTTTCGCCGCTGAAAACGACCTCAACAAAGAGTACTCGTCGGCGGGGGGGGGGGGGATTATACCGTATAGAAGTTACAACTCAAAACAACAGATTGGATTTCGTAAAGTGAACGCGCTTTAACTTGAAGAAAACTTTTTACCATCTTGATCATTTCTTGTAAGAAAAAGAAGTCAACATTTTGCTATGCATGACCGATGAAAATTCAAAAAGGAGACAAGCAAAGACGGAGGTAGCTTTGAAGGAATTAAAACAGCATACGCAAATGGCCAGACTACTAAAAAACGTATCTCATTGTGTCAAAGGATTTTGCCACTACAAGGAAAAATTTCATATAAAAGAAGGAGTAATCTACAAAGGAAAAAAGTTTTGTTCCTCAATCACTAAAGATTTTCTTAACTAAATTCATGCTGCACAAAAAAGAATTTTTGCTTTCCGAAACAGAGCTAGAAAAACTGTGTACTGCTCTAGAATTACGTAGTAAATAGAAGGTTGAATATTTTCTCCTTAAAAAAGTTTCAGATTTATTTCGTGACCAACCGACTTGTATTCAAAAATATTGATAGCAAAATTTGACCCTCTTCTAAAGTAAATTCGTCATCGCTCTGCTCTTTCAATACTGTATATTTTGTTGGTGCCAAAAGAGACTGCGCAATACTACTATTACGTGCATCTAACTTGCTGAACAAAACTAGCAATTAATGCTTCAAATGTGTCGCTTGGTTAACGTCTGAATCAGCGTTAGATATAAGAATTTAAATTTAGGCGTCATGATGATGTGTAGGACACATTTTTAAGAGTGTGAAAAAAAAATCTAGACTCCATTTTGAATGAATCAAATAATACATATCACACTGGTAAGTAAAAAATATTACATATTGTCTACAGTAGATTTTTTTAAAAAATCTGAAATAAAAGAAAATAATTTTTTGAAAAGACAAAATTTTATTTAAAATTTCTTTTACAAATTTAATATTTATGTCATTTAAGAGTTTCATTCATGAGAAGTCAGAAAAGAAAATTTTCGATATGATTCGAGATATTAGGCGTCAAATTTGGCACTTAGGTTTGGAACTCTAGGCGTCAAATAAAATATTAAGCTTTTGTTTTAAAATGCGAGTAACGAGCGCTTATTTGGTATTATTTCAGTTTATAAACGGAGACTTCTTTATTCAGATTCAAAACAAGTGAGGTATGAAAATTTACTATACAGGAAACTATTTTATTAAGATTAAGAAAAGTTTTCTAGCTAGATTTGCTCATGGTAGCGTTCTACTCAACTGCTCATTAATTATTTTCACGATATAGCAACCAGAGACTGTAATAACATACTTCCAAATGCTTGAAATAAGGCTAAATTCAAAGTGTTCTTAGAACCAAAATGTCGGATAAGGCGGCCTGCCCTCTAAAGTAGTTTTTTAAGCATCACACAACAATAAATAAGTTAAAATGCCGTAAAACGATATTGCGGTTTAGTATGAAATAACCACTTTCTCAAGTGACAAACTATGCGTCAGAGTAAATAACTATAATTTCCCCACAGCCAAGATCATCACAATGGCCACTTTTAAGGCGAAACAGAAACGGCCAATTACTTGCCAAAAGAGAAAAAACTCGCTCAACAGAAAAAAGTAACCTAAACACTACACTTTAAATTGAACTTCATACCTTTACGCAACAACAGAGGAATTTAGTCAGCAAGAAGACATACGGTTCCGGGATTCCAACTGACCGTAAAATTTAAACATACCCCATTTACGTTTTAGATAATTTGAATACAAATTGTTTTCCTTATTTACTTTAACCTTTTCATCAAAACTGTACTTTTTGAAGCATTCACTACAAAGCGATTGTATAAACATGAATTAGTTTAACTTCGTTACCTGGAGTGAAACCAATAGCAGTGATTAAACTAGAGTTCACTGCACTATGAGAGGTGTACTATGCAATTTTGTCCCCTTTTCTCTAACTGGTTGACCACACAATTTTGGGTTAAAAAATATATATTTGGCACATTACTGAATCTTATGTAAACTGAGGCCACTATATTAAGGGAGCCGAGGCATCCTCCATTTTGGTTCCAAAAGAGAATGCTGGAGACCACTTGTTCGTGCATCAAAACCGCATTAAAGAAAACTGGTACCTAAGGTTCAGTTGCTTGGTTGATGTTAGACTATTTTTGTTTATAAAAGAAGAATATCTCATTAATTCAGGTTTGGAACAAGTGATGAATGAAAATGCAATAGTTCACAAGAAATATTTGCAGATAAGCGATTATTAAATTTAAGAACTCATTCAACTTTCTATATCGTGAGTGTCGATCAAAGTGTTATTTAACTCAACCTCTCGTCAGTTATCGTTATGAAGTAGCAACCAGCGATTAGAACAATGTATTTACTAAATACTTGACAAAAGGCTCGATCGGCTTGCTTGGAACTAAAATATCAGATAGGTTGGCCTGTCTTCTTAAGTGGTTGTAATGTAAATATGCGACTCGAACGTAAAAAATGAATATCGTTTAACACGTTTAATGCTGACCTCATGACAATGGTAACCACCATCAGGCTGAAAATTTTTTTGTTGTCTAACTTACTAATTCCACTCCATTTTTAATGCAGATAAAGGGGGAAAAATTAAAAAATTGTTTTTCAAATATTCAATTGTGAAAAAGTTTTCCCCCAAGAGGACAGCCGCCCGCTACGTGAACTTGTTGCCGTCCTTCCAAGAGTTCATGCGCTCCCAACGTGTTAATACTGACCGATCCCGCATCAGAATGCAGAATTAAAGGTTATAAAATTGTAATTTATCCGAAAATTAATAAAAACTGCACTAGTTCTGTAATCACAATTACTTATTCTTGTTTCTAATTTTATTCACTTGCAATCATATAGTACAGTAGGAGCTCTTCTGTCCGGATTAATTCGGACTGAGTGTTTTCCGGATAACCGGATAATAGAAATTGGGAATAAAAAAAGTTGGCTTTCATACCTTAAAGCAAATTTCGAATATTTCAACTGAATGAGTATAAAAATTAAAAACAGAAGACATTTCTATAAGTGAATCTTGTTATTTAAAATATATGTCAATGATAAACGTTAGTGTTAAATGGAGTTTCTTAACATATTAAAGTTTTCCTTTGGACAAAAGACCAATATAATAAATTAGGATATAGAACAAAGACTAGTAAGACTATAATAATTCCTTTTGATTTTAAGAAAATCCTAAAACATTTAATAATACAGTCCAATTCTGATGTTCTTGAAGATTGTAACTTTCATCGATAAATGCTTATTTGTTTTCAGTAAGTAGTTATTTCCGTTTTATGTGTCAAAATGAGCTAAGTTTTTTTTTTTTTTTTCAAAAAAAAACTGAAAACAGTGACGTATATCTTAAAAAGAGAGGATGGGGCAATGCGGCAAAAAAGTGACGTTTTAATGAAAAAAGGGATATGTGCTATCCCTGTTACTTCTAAGTACCAGCACCAGGAGCCCAGTTTTCTATTTTGCATCATTTAAGAAAATAATAATACTCCACACAAGAGCTTCAGAAACATACTGCCTTGGGAAGGTAAACAGAAGTATCTATCAGTTTTCCTTTTTGTCATCTATTTTACATTAGCAATATTGTACAAGCTTGTGCATTTAGTTTATGTTGAAAATAAAGCACGAAAAGAGCGTCAAATTCCAACATTTTACTATAGTTTGCAGGACATCAAAAACACGTTTTGTTTAAATATCTCAAAAATTCCCATTTCTAGATATAGCTGTTCACCTGCCTATTCCAGCCGATTTTCATTTTCGTACTCACGACAGTATTTTCGAGAAAGTTCCTACGAAACATTCAATAATATTCACCACCCGGTAGTAAAAACATTTATTTATCTACATCATTAATCCGTGTTTCGCGATCGGTATCTTAGCCCAACTCAATCAATTGTGTAGGAACACCTTTTCCAACACAATAGCTAATGATGCTCTGATTACCTTACCCTGAAGGAGTCAATAACTTTTGCAGGGCATGGCCACGGGGCAAAGTTGACAAAGAATTTTCGACGACACGTAGATAGGCCGATTGTTATCCAGAGAAGAAGTCGCATTGTACCTGACTGCTTTGAGCTCGAAGAAAATAGCCCATTTGACCAAATAAACACGGACATAAAGTTCAACCGCCCTGCTCGGATACATTTCTACGTTTTTCAAGAAATTCCTATCCGATAAAGATAAAAGCGCTATTGATATATGGTAGCGCGGCCTTCAGCAGTGATTTTGCCAATAGTATCTTCTTGGAGACCAGTGACAGATCTCAGGTAATAAACAGCCTTCCCTCGAGTAGTTTTTGTTGCTGGCAGTCACGTGAAACAAATAATGGCTGCACCAAACAAAGCTTTTTTTTTAGCAAAGAAGGGGGAGAGGGGGGGGGGACACACAAACCTACAATACTTGGCAGTTCCAAAATTCCGAGATTTTATCTGTATTAAGCACGCACGGACTGGAAAGGTTTTGACTGTATTATCACACATCCTACCATCCCAAATTTTGCGCGGGTTATCATGAATTTTAACAAATGAGGTCATAAAACACTTTCCTCCCATAGATACACTAATAAAGCACTTGTTAAGCAATGATTTAAATTCTTCGTAAAAATATGCGCTAAAAGCACACTTGTCAGGGGAAAAAAATCGTAATTTAAATGAAATGGTGAAAAAATGAAATTGAGAAATGTAACTTAAAAAGTTTCATTTCTCAAAACGTTAAGTGCGGACTTTTTGAAGTTTTTTAGGGAAATGTTTTTCTTCAAATTTTGAAAAATGAATAAGTTACAAAATAATCATGCATATTCTCAAAAAATAAATTAATTAACAGACTATAAAATAAATAAATACAATTAAAAATAAAACATGTCTTTAAAATCGTCTTATACTCCGCTGAAATGAGCGAGAGAGTGAGGAGGGAAAAAGGGTGGAAGCAATGATTCAAAAAAGCTTCAGAAGACAAGAATACTGAATCCACCCTTTTATTTTATTAATGTGATGACTTTAGATAAAAGAAACCGACGGGAGTCAAAAGCTCCGAATTAAAATCAATCATGACGATAGGTAAACATCAGCAATTTCTGAAATAATGATACTCACTCTTTTGTGCAGATCAATGAAGCAGAAAATTCGCAGAAGCAAGAAAAGGCATTAAAAATGGTTTAAAAAACCACAGTTGGTTTCAAGGTTATGGGAGACTAGCTCTGGGAAAGAAATTCGAATAATGAAACTAAACTGTAGATGAACAGGAAATGGCTGATTTATTTTTAAATTCCGATTTTAATTCGAATATTCAGCGCTTTATTTAATTACCTTTTACAATCGTATTCGCAATTGTTGTTTGTAAGTACGCGTAAAAGTTATCCTTATAGTGCAGCAATCAAAATAAAAATTATATGACCATATCGGTAAACAAGGGATGCAGTAAGCTAAATTTGGTGCTAACACAATTACAGAGTGTCTAATCAAAATTGGAGCGGCGTTAAATCATCCTTATATCAATCCGAATTGGGTTTCAGTATTAACGCGTGAATAATCTATGTTTCGCGTATGAATCGAAATATGGATTCCTGTAGTAACCTCGTAATTGATAACAAATAAAAATGGTCTTTATTGAAAATAACCACTACTGACAGGCAGCATGGAAACTAAATCAAACTAGAGTTCAACCTCGTTAATTCGAACATGCTTGAAACAAATTACAGATTAAGGCGAACTATATTTCCGATCCCTTTCCTATTATTTGTTGTTCGGATATTAATTTTAAAGGTCACTTCGAGTTCGTTTTAACGAGGATTCGCTGTATTCCATCACTTTACTGGAAAAAAGTAATGCACAACAATGAAAAGGAAAAGGCCAATAATAGCAGCATCCTTGGAAATACAACTTACAAAAAGCTCAAACAGTTATTAATAATATAGGAGTGAATTACAATAATGAGGAAGAAGCCAAGAAATACAACTTAGAAATAGCTCAAACAGTTGCAAAACTATTAATCGACGCTCAAACATATAAAATACTTATATCGACAATAACGAGGAAAAGTCCAATGCGATAGCAAGTATCCTTAAAGATGCAACTTATAAACAGCTCAAACAGTTATAATAACTTGGTTGCAGTCATGCCGATTACCTTTGTGGCAGTTTGCGGATAACTTAGCAACACCTCATATCTTTTACATTATAGTATATTTCAAAATTATAATCAGCAGAAATCTTATTTTATGACCTCACCCGAAGAATGCATCACTGGGAATCATGTTCTTTAGTTTATTTGCTTCAGAAAACTTCAAGAAAGTGGCGCAAAATTATCCGGACTGACTCAAACATACCCCTGAATGACTTTATCGATTTTGCAAGAGACACGGAGATAATTTTGATTTTCCACCCTTCTTTCTTCCACTGAGAATCACAGTTGAATATGTTATTCAAATTATCAAAAATCTCAATAAGCAAACTGTACCGGAAGAAGATACGATTTAAAATTTCATGTAAAAAATCGTTAGCAAAAATCAAGTTAATACATCGCTTACGACACGACAATGACCCAAATTATTACTCATTAATAGTTGAGCACTTGAGTTAACGCCCAGCGTATTTCTTTAATGACTACTGCCTGGGTCGGTCAAGTGCGATTCCTGGTTAATCTAGCGAAGCCGGAGGATCTTTAATCCACTTGAGTGGCAGTCCGTACTTCCAGTATTTTCACTTGGACAAAGAAGTAAGAAATCGTTCAAAAATAATTACAATATCTAGAGTAGGGATTCTAATGGGATATTACAGAAACGTTATTACAAAGGCATTAACTTAATTAGACTCAAGTCTCCCTGTCTGTTTTGGTAACTACTATTTTGCACAATCGCAAAAATTCCTTATTCAATCACTGACGAAACCTGAATACGAAGAACAGAAATTTTCTCACTCGAGCAAAATCCAATATGAAAGTACATTTTTAAAGTGATACATCAATCATCGAAGCTTTTGCAATATAAAGGACCAGTTTTGTCAATTTTCAAGGCAGGACAAATAATAATTTCCGTTTGGCACAACACGCGTTAGAGTCTTTGGGAACATTAGATTTTTCACAGAAGTAAGACAACGTTCTTTGTTTGAGTTTGAACTCCTTTCTTTGTCTTGTTCTAATTATTTTTAAATAATTGTAGCAACAGAAAAGTTTTATTACAATGCTTGAAAGTTAAAAACAAACTGACTTAGGAAAGATAAAATTTTCCAAGTTTTGTTTTTAATGTAATCTTGTCCACACCTTCTGCCGAGACAGAAACGAATGTTCGTCACAATTCTTCAATTAAAAACAACTAGACACGTACTGTCCAATATTTTTTAGCGAAACCTCCATTGAATCTTCTCACGCGCCAAGTCTCTTCTGACTTTCTCAAAATAGGGGGGAAATGCAACGAGGAAGTAGCAAGCGAACAAAAACTGAAGGCATCGGGAAGTGCGCATCCTAAACCTATCTCCCCTTTTTCAAATGGAAGCGTTCGTGCTGCCAGGCGCACAATACGCAAACAGACAGTATTGTGAAATTTTGGGCGAAGTAAACAGTAAACAGAAACCGAAGGGTCAAATAAGCTCTTCCCGTCACTTAAATCAGACACATAACAGCACGCAAATATACTGTTTCTTCAGTACGACGGCATGTTGAAAAATATTTTAATCACATAAGGGAAGTATTGAAATTTTCATACATAACAACTTTACCTTATGAAGTTAAATTAAAAAAAAAAAAAAAAAACATTTACAATTCAAAAATCTAATACTCAATGCCTGTAGACGCAATGGGACATTTTTCTTCCCATGTTTCAGTTTAGCTAGTCATAAAAATGATTAATGTTTAATTAATGAACTGTTTACATTTAAAATCTATGAAAAATCATCAAATTTTAAGCAAATTATGTGATACTTTTAAATAATGGCTTAATATAACGTACTACATGGCAAAAAAAAAAAAAAAATGCGTGAGCAAGATATATAATTGAATATCCATACTCATGGATACAATACTCATTAAATATGACCTTTTTCTCCCAAGAATACTTTTGATAATATCTAGCAGTTTTAGTGAAAATAAGAGGAGAGAGAAAATTAATGAACTTTAGAAGCATTAAAAGAAAAATGTTACATTTGGAAAACGTCACATAAAAATTGAACAAAAGGTTCTACTCGCCAGATTAAAAATAATCCTCGTGAACGGCTTGTATAAGGACAGGAATAAGGACCTTAATAAATGAGGATAGATCAGACCATGATAAATAATGAATGATTAAATGAAGAATAAAATTAAAATTCTTGCAAAATGTTATGAATTGAATTTACATTTACAGATGAAAAATTAAGAGCTTCTGAAACAATGCCCAAACGAACTGTTTCTGAGACAAAGATGAAATTAACCATAAAAACAATTTAGTCACGAAGGATGGAACTAACTTTTGCATGTCATTATTTTTTAAATAATACGTCAATAAAACTTTATGAGCAAATAGATAAAACAAAGTCAGCACCGTTGAAGAGAGCACTAAATTGTTTCTCACCAAGCAATAACTATACAAGCAAATTAGCCAAATATCAGAATATTTCAAAAAGTATTTTACAATAATTCTAGAAGCCAGATTCTAAATACTCTTCGCCCAATGACAAATATTTTAATAGATATTCTCTCGCTAAATAATAAATTATAAACAATCCATGATTAGGTGATATTGGAAACTCAAAATCAAATTTCGAGCAGAAAGTTACGAAATTTACAAATGAAAAATAAAGATTCCAAAACATTGCACATAAAAACCGTTTGGGTAGAAATGAAATTGGCTAAGAAAATAATCAATCACAAAAAATAAACATAACTTTTACAATAAAAATCTTACATTATTATAAAAAAAAATTCTACAAAAGTTTACGAGCAAAATAATAAACAAATAAAGTCAGCACTTAGAGAAGAACACCTAATTATTTCTCACAAGCACTTGCTATAAAGCAGATTAGCAAAATATCAGAATATTTCAAACAATAGAATAAGCTCTCATTACCTCTTTCTACAAGAGAAATTATCCTCCGAGGTAATTGGCCTCCTTTTTTGCCGTTGTTTGAATTCACTTGTACACATTGTGACATGCACGTGCTTGGGGGAAGAGGTTTTATAATTATTATATTAGGAGCATTTAAACATAATTCTTCCCTGCTGTACACCCAAATTCAAGTACGTGTTGGTCAATTCAAGCTTAATAAGCATGTTGGTCGTGACTAAAATTGTTTCTGGTGCATTTCAAAGAATAGGACGTTTATTCTTAATTGTTTATGCTCAAATCAAATACAAAGTCTGGAGTGGAATGAATACATAAAGGAGCAATTATTTGTAACTCAAGCCCGTATTATTATACTAGGAAAATATTAAAATATTTATTACTAAAAGATTAATTCAGGAATGTGTTTAACATGAAAATGTCAAACAAACACACACACATACATATAGATTTGGTTAGACTTTTTGATAGAAAATCAGACAATTAGTTATTAATTATAAGATTTGGATCGCAATAAAAATGTATCTATATTTTAAAATTTTGAATATAACAATGATTCAATATTTGGAACCTCAAAAATTAACAAAACAAATTCTCACTATGACGTAAAAATATGGAGAACGCGTCACACCACAATCAAGGAATATTAATTGCCCAATTACAGCAGAAGACGAACTTAAAAAAATATATATATATATATATATATTACTTTCAATCACTTACTTTACTTAAAATGTAAAAAAATACGCCTATAGGTTGTTTTGTGTATACAATATGTAAAGAAATACTTAAAATGATCAATATAAACGTGAATCCCGCAGTTGAAACGAAATTTTCTGATTTCACAGAGCAGAATTGTAAAAATATTACAATAATTTTTTCGTTGAAAGACATTAAATAAATACTATATTCATAATTACAGTAGAGTCTAGTTAATTCGGAATAATTAGAAACACAATCTAGATTAAACTAAAATTTTAAACTGTCTAATTTTTATATTATTTGGAAAGTTTCAGCGTTCACTTTAAAATTATTAAAACATTCAGATAGCTACATCAAAAGAAGAGATTTAACACACATTTTTTTTTTCCAATGAAATTTTTTTTTGCTAAGAAAGAAGGGATCTGAAAATAAGCGGCTCAACACACCTTAATCAAAACAAAAACAACAAGGGACAAGCATTTTATTACTGCCAATCGGCTACTTTAGGGGTCTACCAGTTTAAAATCGACCTACGACAAGTTTTAAAAAAATTACGGAAAGCGTGAGTAATATTTCCAGTCTCGTTTCAATTTGTGTTCCACTTTCAGAAAATCTGAACTGGATTATCCGGAGCTCCGAATAAACAAAGCTCTACTGTACACAAGATATATATATATATATATATATATATATATATATATATAATGAAGGGATTTCACAAGATATACAAATGTGAGAACAAATATAAATAATCGGAGGAAAAAAACTTACGTTTGACAGCGGGTTATCACTTTGCATAAAAGCGCGACAGGTATAAGCAGTAGCCATGCTGAGGCTCAAATAAACCGAAGAAAGGGATCACTACGAGAAGGGAAAAAGAAAGTGCATCCTCGCTTCTGGTTCATGCGCAGGAGGACAATGGTTTTGGTGACGGTACTCACCCGTGACGGAATAATCGCAATCAAACAAAAGTCGGCATTCCCACCGCAATCATAATTGCGCGATAACCGACGTGACAATCATCAACGCATGCGCATTACCTTCAGCGGCCAGCAAAGCATAACGCCAAGATGTCCTTTTAGTTTACTACAGCCCGATGGGTACCTTTAAAGGGCAAGATGCTACACAATCGTTTCCTTAATGAAAATTGAGGTGTTTTCTGACACAAATCGGAAACTTTGTAGAGCAGTTCCGTTCCAATAATTTACAAGAGTTGTTTTGTTGGGAGATGGGAAAACTTTGTAATGGGTAGCGTTATTGCATTTTTTCCCTCTAACGCAATGAAGAAGATTAATTGAAACTTTGTGGAGGACAATTTTCATCGGAAATCAACCAAAAGAGATCAATCCACCAGTAGACAAGCAGGTCCCTTTGATTTAATAGCCGCAAAACCGACCGAGTGTTTTATATAATCCGCTTATTTTTGCAGGTAGGCTATTTTTTCTTTTTTTCTGGTACGTTACTTATAATCTCAATAAAAAATCTACTAATGTCGGTAAAAATAATAAAATTCAACCATGACTATGCATTTACAATGGAGATATATAGATATAAAAATAAATTTTACATAACCGGTACATAACACTACAACTTATATCGATCATCAGTGAAGCATCTATTTTATCAAGCTAGAGGATTACCAAAAACAATATTGGAGGAAATATGAACTTGGAAGTTTGACGGTTTTGACTGGCTGAAACTGAAGCAAGATCAGAGTCACTCAAACCATGTCCATAGTGCACCACGACCTATGATGGACTTTCCTAAACAGTTGCTGTTGTAACTTTAGCCTTAGGGTACAAGAATAGTTGATAAAATTGTAACCCACAGACGGGATGAATAGGATACGCCCTCTCCTCCAACGACTTTATTTAGTCGATAAATTCGGATTTTTGAATCTTTTATTTTGACTAAAATAAACTGTGATTAACTATTGTAACTAACTTCAATTAATAAGAACAAAACAAAACAAAAAAAAAAGATACTAATAATAATAATGACTAGGTTCTTAGTTCACGTTCATTTTTCTCACACTGTACACTCTATACAAGATCGCTTCGCTTATTTGGCCGAGTTCTCATTTCAATATATCGTTTCCAGAGAAGCCCCAGCAACTAAATGGGCCCCATCCATAGAGAAACTCAGCGCACCTCTTAACAAGAAATTTATGTCTAGTATTTTAACTTCATAGTGTCACACGTTTTACCGGGGGGGGGGGTTAATACTCAGTAAATTGACTAGAATCGGCATTTTTGACTTTTCAGCGGCAGGATTCAGAAAATCTTTTGAGTTATAAAAAAAATACGGTCATTGCTAATGAACACAGATTAATATTTCCCCAATTCTTAATATAAACTGAAAGAGAAAGGACACACACACGAATAGTTTTGTATGGGTATATCATGATTGAGAGCGGTTCATGCTTATTTTGACGATTTCATGTTACAGACACGATCATTTTCCCGAATGCTCGCTATTGTCTACTGCTCATGTGAGCATTTTCAGTAACCAGGCTCTGCCGACGGAATTACACAGCCGGGAACACTTTACAAACAAAAAACAAAATTTAAATAAACTTCCTTTGAGGATTGCATAGAGAAACAAAACGCGGAATCTTTTAGGCTTTATGTATTAAATTACGCATTTACAAAAATCTTGTGAAGACTATTGATAACACTGGTGCTGGATTTGAATACTTAAAACTAAATTTTTTGGGTATTATTGTTGGCAAGCTAAAAACGCATCTTTGGAGGGCTTCCCATTGTCCAAGAGAACAAATGCTTGCTGACTAATGCTAAACGCCCAATAGGTATGTTTCTGTTGCCAAATACATAAAGAAATAAACAATAGTTAATTTTTTTTATCATCATTTTAGTATTAATCATGCACGTGAACAAGCGCATTTCTTTTAAACTTCAGTAGAATGTCGCAACAAATGTATGTGTTATGGAGAAAAACTATTTACATATTTGTATTCAGAGCATCATTTTACACTGAGATCGGGCATTTTTCACTATTAAAAAAAAAAAAAAAAAAAACATTTCTAGTAGACTAGTGTAATTAGTTTAAAATAAATAAAATACACCCGTACGAGAACATCCAGTTTAGGACAAATTACTAAATTATCAATTAATTAAAATATACAATTATACCAAAATTTACAATAATAATTATCAATAAATTGAATTACTATAAAATAATTATAAACTATACACAGTAATTAAAAATGTAAGCAATGAGGTAGTTTGCTAGTTTCTGACTAGAAGACCAACAATAACTTTGAAAGCTTAATGACAATCGAAAAACTTTTATGAAAGCAATCAATAGAAAATTATTAGTTTAAAACAAATTAATGGACACATCAAAGCTATTATATTAGTTTAAAACAAATAATATACACCTATATGAGGACATACAGTTCAAGACATATTATTAACACGTTCAATGCTGACCTCATGACAATGGTAACCACCATCGGGCTGAAAAAAATTTTTGTTGTCTAACTTACCAATTCCACTCCATTTTTAATGAAGATAAAGGGAAAAAAATTAAAAATTGTTTTACAAATATTCAATTGTGAAAATTTAAAGTTTTCCCCCAAGAGAACAGTCGCCCGCTACGTGAACCCGTTGCCGTCCTTCCAAGAGTTCATGCGCTCCCAACGTGTTAATTAGATAATTAATAATAAGATTAATTACAATTAATATCAGAATTTACATAAATATTAATACACTGCAATACTATAAAAATAAAAATGTAAGCAATATGGTAGTCAGCTAATCTCTGACCAAAGGACCGAAAATACCTTCAAAAAATTAATTACTATCGAAATGCTTTTATTGAAGCAATCAATGAAAAATAATTAGTTTAAAACAAATAAAATTATACCTTAAAGCTATTATAAGTTTTAAGCAAATGAAATACAACCATATGAGCACATCCAGTGTAGGATAAATGAATAATTAATGAGGTACATTGCATGTAATTAATGAGGTAATTAATAATATTAATTACAAATAATTCAGAACTTAAACTCATCACTTGCGTTGTTGGTCTCTTTGCTTTAAATTACAAAATATCACATTAAAATGTTACATTCTTACCCGAAAATATCTGCGTCCGTTCATGATGGCTTACAATGCAAGACAAGAATGAAACAGACTGCCTCAGCAAAGGGCAAGGAACGTCGGTTGAAATCAAAAGAAATCTAAAGTTCAATAATACTAACAAAAACTCGACTGGAGAGGGAGGGGTGCGTTTTTGACCAATGGAAACATTTTAAATTTATTTTCCATTTGTGGACAACTCTGATTGGATATTCGGATGGTGCTTTATTTTTTATTTCTCAAAAACTGAATTCGCAGTGCTATTTTCTTTTTGTTTTAAATGTTGCACAAAGCGCCGTAGTTTTTTTTCTTCGTTTTTCATTTAATTTAGATAGAAGTTGCTTTTCGACTTAATGAAGGGTGGCAGCAGGGACTTCAGTCGGTGCTTATAATTGAAGTTACTCTTTGACGGCTTCTATAAAGTTCATTCGAGTAAACATATGTAATTGAAATTTGGAAGTACGCAGTGTAAGAAATAAGAATTTAAATTTTAGTCGTCATCGTGAAGTCTAAATTTTTAGGCGACAAAATAAACAACCTAGGTACCGTTTTAAATTAGTCAAATATATTCTTGGAAAATATATTAAATAGAAATTTCACATTTTGCTGATAGAAATATATATATATATATATATATGCACTATATACAGAAGATAATTATTATTTACAAAGATAAAATTGGTTATATTCTAAAATTACCTTTACAATTTATTCTTCACATCAATCGTGGGCCTCAATAACAATGTGTCAGGAAAGAAAGAAAAGCTTTGCTGCAATAAAAAACTTTAGGCCTCCTATTGATGCACTGGGTAGGAAATCTAGGCGTTAAATCGAAATATTTGGTCTCAAAATGAAGCTAACGACCGCTTATTTTTAACACTGGAAATGTTTTATGTAGAGCACAGGGGAAAAATAATAAGAAATATGTAATAATAAAATACTAGCTCAATGTTTTTACCGCGAAATAAGGTCTTCTTTGCTTCTACATCAAGTTCAATTCTTACTGCAGCAATCAAAGTTGCTACAGTTGATTAAGAAACCTTGAGCTTTAAATATGTCAATTAGCTCCTATGTTATTAAAGCTTAAGTCGGCGCCGCTGCTCGAAGTTCAGATTTCTTAAGTGCTTACTAACTCTTAGCCTACAACCGCTTGTTAAAATTATAAATTAAAAAAAAAAGCCACGGTAAAATTTCAGTAATAGGTTGGCGATACACAGTTCCTCGAAAATTGAACATATAAAAGGTATTACCATTTCTTAACTTAAGACTAATTAACATAATACAGAAGTGACAGAAACTAGCACAGCTTTGCAAACTACTAGGCTCAATGAAAAGTTAGTTAAAATAGCTGCAGTATCCGTTTTTAAAGAAAGCAGCAAACTGTTTATTAATCAACTCTTTAAGGCTACAAAAGTTCAGAAAAACACCTACAATTTATTCTATGTAATACTAATTTCTTTAAAAATTCAACAGCTAAAAGCAAAAGAAAAATCCGAGTTATCATCTCTTCTTTTTGAAATTTTAAGAATAGCGAGATGTAGCAACAGAACCGATAGAAGCTAGGAAATTATTTCTTGAAAACTACTATATAAAATAAAAGAAATAAAGTGTTTCATGAAAAAAAGAAGGCCTGTTCATAAATCATCATGCCTTAATTGAAGATGTAATGATCTGATACGAAAAAACAAGAGTACCAAGAGATGCCTACTTTTACTTACACCCAAAGAAAATATCACATGAAAATAACTAATAAATAAATTGCAAAATATGTGCGTTATTATTATTATTATTAAAACGTAACAGTTAAGAGAAATACTTTTCCTCTGCGCAGTATGCAGTTTTTCGATATGCACATTATCACCATTTACATAAAAAGGCCATCGTCATCATAAGCTAACGGTACCCTTATTCAAATCATTTATCAAGCCATATTTACAAATTCAATACATCAGACCATATTTGCACATTATAACACTTACTCGAATCATAATTTGCACGACAAAGCCAAGAATGCTTGGAAACCATTCTTGAGTCCCATAAAAAATAATAAGACACTTATCACACTACGAGTTCTTGGCATGATAAGATGAACAAGCATCAAGTTTAACACAGCATAAGAAAGGCAAGATTTTGTCAATATTGCTTTTAAGCTCTCAACAATTCCGACTAGATTTAACAGCATAACAAAACAAGCCACTGCTGCATTCACAAACGTAATCCCTTGGGCAATAAAACGAACAAGATAATAGTCAGCAAGATTAAAAGGAAGAGTTTGAAAGTCAATTCATTCCCACGGAGCAAGGCTGGATTAAGATCCATGGATACTCTAAGAACTAAAAATATTTAATGCGTTCATATATAAACAAAATTCAAAATATAAATGTATTTGAAAACTAAAAAAAAAAATCTTTTACAGAAAATTTTAAGTCAAGATTGGGGAAAAAATAATGCTTATTTAAATACAAAAACATTTTGCTAAAAATAAATTTTACTTATAGCAGCATGAGATTAAGAACCTTGAGAACTTAAAAAAAGAAAAAAAGTGCTCCCATGTATTAATGAAATTCAAAGTATTAACTTCAAGAAACATTCGTTTTTTAAAACTGAAAGTTTGAAGTCAAATTTAGGACAAAACGAACGTTAATAAGCAGCAGAATGAAGATAGATGCACTAACTTAAAAAAAAAAAAAAAAAGTAAAAATATGGTGCGCTCATAAATTAAACAACTTTCGAATAGGGTAAGAGCACCAGAAGTCGGCCATTTAAGAGATCTTTTGTTGATCTTGGATAACCTAGAACTTTCATCTATCAATACAGCAACAAAAACAAGGTAAAACTTTAGAATGAACCTTTCTGATAGTGAACCACCTACTTGTTTCAGAAATTAAAAAAAAATATGGTAAAGTTAATGCTGTTGTCAACACTAGTTAATGCTCCAGTAGTCGGCCACAGAATCATCTCAGCTGAAAAATTAGCAGAATCGCAATCTTGGATGACGGCATGTAAATATCATCAATCATCAACTAGTGACAGTTAAGTTTTGGGTTCTTTTTTTTTGAATTAGTAATGAGTCATTTCATTTTGAATGATGATTCAAAATGAAATGACTTTGAAGTATTTTGAATCACCATTTAAAATGAAATGACTCATTACTAATTCAAAAAAAGTACCCAAAACTTAACTGCCACTGGTTGATGATTGAGGATAGGTACATGAATGTGTGAATGCGTCATATCTGATTTTGAATTAAAAATGTACTATTTATGAGGAGTTTTATGTCATTGTGGCCGACTACTGGAGACTGGCCGACTACTGGAGCACTTACCCTATAAACGTAATAAAACATTTAAAAACGCCTTTTTAGGAAAAAAAATCGAAATCAAACGTTTATTTATGAAAAATGCTAAAAGTGAAATTTATACTTCAAAATATTAATACAATAACGATAGGAAACTTCCCTATTTAGGGTCAACGGTTAAGTTTAGTTTCTCATTCATGTATTCTTAGCGGCCTTGATCAACTATAAAATAAGTATTTTTTTTATAATTTATAGAGTTGTTTAGATTACTATTAATTTATTGTAATAAGACAAATTGTCAGATATTTTAAAGTTATACTTTTAAAGTGAGTTATGGGTGATTTATTCATGGTATTTAAAGATAACTACTGATTGTTTTAAAATCAATACTAGCAAATACACCACTTCACAAACAATGTGTACAAATAATAATAATCCTGAAATTTTACAGTAAAAAAGTACTGGTGTCCATGTTGCCAGTACTTTGAGCGATGCGAAGGAGAGAGCAAATCTTTTTTCGGAGAACAATGCTCGTAACCACTATAAGGAATGGGACTCTACGGGAGAAGGGGAAAGGGGCGAAACAAAAACTTCACACGTTGATAAATGGGTAAATCAAGTACTGCAATTGGCCGTACAATTGCTTACATTTTCTGGAAGATTTATTGAAAAGGTTTTTCTCTATACTGCTCTATTCCACAGTACACTCCAGTTCACAGTAAAATTTACCTTAAAATTTTCACGAATTTCAAGTGAATTTCACACGAATAAATTCGTCCATTTCATATGTAAGTAAATAATGACAAGGTATTCTTTGCTTTGCAAAAATGTTTAATTTTCCTACGTGCACAATTTATTTTACCAAAAACCTGAAAGCAATGCGATTTATTTAGCTACTTTATGAGATTTTTCCTTTTAAACACAAAAATACTTCTACTTAATTTTCCTTGGATTTAAAATATAAGTGCTGTCATAATAAGCCGCAAAAATAGAAAAAAGAAAAAAAAGAAAGGAAAGTGTCTTCCCATTTTACCACAAGAATTTACAAGTCTCAAAAAACGGTGGAAAATAATTGTAATATCAAAAATGAGCGGCATTTAATGTTTCTGATCGCAAACCCCGCCTGAAGTGGCACTAAAACTCGAAATTACGATTTCATTTTCTTTTCTACCACAAGTCATGTGAACTTTATGCAATACCTATGCTGATTTCGCATGTCTCATAGTTTCGGAAGAAACCAACAGGGGAGAAACCAATAACAAAACACGACAGCACCATACCAGGTAGAAATAATTTAAAGCAAGAATATATGGAATATAATTTCCTAAGGCCGGCTTCTTCAATATTATGAAAATCTTACAGGGAAAATCGGAAATATCTACACTAAAAAATGAATGTTATTTTTACAGAAGAATACAGCTAATCTTATAGGAATAAACTGTAAAAATTGCTAATTTTACTGTAATAAAATGAAAAATTGCTAATTTTACTGTAATAAAATGCAAAATTGCTAATTTTACAGTTTATTACCTTACATTTTACAGTTTTAAACTGGAACCTCTGCTCCCAGTATTATACTGTTGTTTTTACAGTATAATATAGCTAAATTTTACGGCAATAAACTATAAAATTCCTAACTTTACAGTAGTAAGAAGCTGTAGAATTGCGAGTTTTATATTTCATTACTGTGCATTTTAGTTTTAAATTGGAACCTCGGCTGCCAGTATTATACTGTAAGAACAACAGTTCATTTTTTGCAGTGTATGTGTAAGCAAAAACAAATCTTCAATTACGATGATTGTATAAAAATATTTTACGCATGCATATAAAAGTCGCAGTCTTCTGCTTTCTTCATTATTTTAATAAATATATTCCTTGAAATAATAGCCCATTAGCATGCAGAATATAGCTAATTTTCTGACAGTTATGGGACATACTTAACTCATATACGAGCCTTATCTTTCACATAAAAAACGATTAAAATTCCTCCATAAGCATTTCAAACGCATCAATTTATCCTAAGATAAGGCTTTCGACCGAATTGTAACAGGAAATCGCATAAATAACATGATGCTATAAGAAAACCAGTTAAGGTTTCAAGCAAGAGACTGCTAAAAGTTTCTTTGAAAAAGAAAAAAAAATCAAGTATAAAAAGAAACCTGCAGCTTCCTTTTCAAATATGTAACTTATTTTATATTTTAAAAAGTTTTAAAAAATCGTATTAAGATTTATTTCTGAAAATATTTAAATTAAGTGACATGATTAAAAAATGAGTTTCTTTATGCGTTAAAAACATTAGTTTTCAAATAACTGTGATAAATGGATGTCGTTATAGAATGAGAATAAGTCATCCTAACTTAGTTTCGAGTCTGCATGGGTTTGTATTTGAGCATTTTAAAATTATGCATCAAATCATATGAAAAGTTACTTGTTTGTTTATGGAAACTTGAAATGATATACGCCCACTCTAATCGACATTTATGATGGAAAGAAAGTAGAAGGAATGTAAGGAATGTTATGAGCTGAAAGAACTTCCCCTAGCAAAAATAATGGATGCAGATTCAAGCTCCGGCATGGAAACTGACTTAAACCACTGCAAATCGCAACCTCTTAAAACAGATTTTAATCTCATTTCGGCTGAAGGTTTTAGCGTACAAAATTAAACTGAGGAAAACAAGAAAATTGAGAAAATGTAGAGAGCACTTTTTATAAATATTTAATAAACACCGATTTTGAAAAAGAAAATTAATTAGTTCAAAAATATTGAGAAATTTGCAGTTTTCCTTAGTAATTAATTGAAATTGTAAATTTCAGTTGACGAAAAAAAAATTGCTTTTGAAATAAAAAAGAGAGATGGTTGACAAAAAAGGAGAGAAAGCATTCTCCCCCCCCCCTTTTTTTTGAAGGAAAAATGCTTTTTTTTTTCGCTTTTTCTCAATTATCTCTCGTTTTACTTTCAAAGCAATTTTATTTTCCTTCAACAAACATTTACAATTTTTTTTTTGAATTTACATATATAATGAACTAAAGAAAACAGCCCTACGTCAAAATAATTATTTTTTAATTCACAATTAAGCACTTTAAAGGGCTTTTTGTCACAGAAATAAAGCAGTTTGAAGGACCACCCGTGAGAGAATTAGCAAAGCTAAGTTCTGCCCCGTCATAAATAATAAAAGCATGAGAAAATGAAAATGCGAATTTCTTTAACTAATAAAATGCGTTATATATGCTTGGCAATTTAAAAATCATTACATTGCTTACAATTCAAAGAAATGAAAAGGAAACAAAAAAGTAAAGCGTAGATTGAAAACTTTTCCCAGAAATGAATAGACCAGTTCATGCAGAATGAAAAAGTTCATTGTGCGCGGCAAACTCCTCCGCCCCTTTTCAAATAATGCACAGGAACCGCGAAAGCGAAAAACGAAGAGAACTAAAACCACAAAAACCTTCATTTCTTAGTACAAACATCCCAAATGTGTGTGATATATTTTTATTCATTTATTTATTTCTTAATCTTTCAAGTTCTTTTACCTTTACTGAAACTAAAAGGCATTGACTCGTTTTATTTCTTTTTCTTTCCTTCTTCCTTTTAAAATTAAATTGAGTTTTACTTTCCGGCGGAATTAAAAGCCAGAGTAAAGTTCTTTTTTCTCTTTTCGGTGAGTAAATTGAATCCCCCCCCCCCCCCCCCATTGCAACAGTCTCGCAAACTTTTAATAACGTGGTATCGATGCCTTAGCTTCCAAAGGGATCGTCCACAAAACGCTTTGAGAGGGAGGTGGTTCGTGAAATTCTAAGTTTGTGACGAAGGGGGAGGCAGTGGTAGGGAGGGGGTAACAAATTTATAACAAATATGTTTGTGTAGTTGTAGTTAGCGTGGTATTTCACTACATGAAGGGTTAAAGTATGGTAATGTGTGACACTTTGTGACAACGGAGGGGAGTCAAACATGTTGAAAGGCGATATTATTTATGAAGAGCTTCAAACAATGTAGTATCACCTCTGCTAAAACTGCTCTTAAGTTAAAAATCATTAATGAGATCAAGTATAACATGGTGCCAGGGTAATAACGCTCTTGAAAATTATTAAGTTTACACAAACTAAAATAGAACTTCAAATTTTAATGTAATTACTTTTTTTTATACAGAGGATGAAATAAAAAAAACATCTATTTCTATAATATTAGATACAGAGGATTTCGTGAAGATCAAAACATTGAGGTGAAAATTACAGATAGGGTGCATCCGAACTAAAAAAGAAAAGAGTCAAAAAAAAAAAAAACCTTTATAAAAAAAATTAGTCAATTTTTTTTTACTAAAACAATTATCAACTTTTTTTCACTAAAAAAAATCATTAAAAAACTTTTAACAAAATATTATTTTAGTTTTTTTCTTATTTTTTAAACAAAAATCCAGGGGGTTCACGTACACCTCCTGCTGGTGCCTACGCTCTACCCCCCCTCCACCCCCCCCACTTTCAGGAAGTAAGTTCTAGGTGCACTAAGGGCTCTGGGTGAACTTTTTGTTTCAAATGTACAACAGTGCGTAATTTCTGTATAAAATTTTAAAAAGGCCAACACCTTTGAAAAAAAAAAAAAAATATATATATATTCAGCTTTCCGTTTATTTACTACGACCGAATCATTACGAACTTGAACTTGAAAAGGTAGCAGAAACATTGACAAGTACATTAGACCACTTCCAGGAAATAACAACAAGAACCAGTTTTGAGGTTTATCAAACGAGCAACACGATCCGAGTTTCGCATAAGAATATTTTTAATGAAGCCATTCATCTATTAAACTTTCACAGCCTCATTGTCCAATAGAATTCGCATAGGAATAATCTCTTAACGAAGGCGATCTCCCCGTTTAGGTATGCAACTGTCGTCGAGTCTCGGTGAAGTTAACGTAACTGATAAATCTAGAACATAAATTTTTTACTTGCAAGTGGTTGTTCGTTATCTAGGAAGTGGTTTATTAGGCAGTCTATGCTAATTAATGAAGTGTGCGTGGTATTTTTAGATATAAGTCTTATTTATGCCGTCAGTTAAAAGACAATACCAAATTCCTACCGAATTCCTTTCCTAGTTAAGATTTCTGTAGAAAAAGGAAAAGCAGATTTAAATAAATGCGTTATTTTGCGCCCTTACATTACGATAGCAATGCATTAGCTGGAGGGAAAAAAAGTCTAAAATATTTGTATGGGAATGTATTTGAGGGAGGATGATTGAAGATCTTTGAAGCGAAAATCAATTTTTATTTTGGACAGTTGTAAAAAATCGTTTAAAAAATAAATAGGCAATTTAATAGACACTTAAGATTATTCATTGATGATATGTAAAACATCTACACAAGTGTTCCCTTCATGCAGCTTTATAATAAAATTTTATAAAAAGCATGCATTAGTATAGAGAAAAACTTGTCAAGATTTATAAATTGCAGCAACAGAAGCAAACATTGCAATCAGAACATGATTGGGGACTTTTAAAAGCACAATCAAACACTGGATAAAAATTTTTCATTATTACTCTCGTGTTTGGGGAAGGGAGGGGTTAATGAATCAAAAATGTCCTTTCCCCCCAACTTAAATGTAAATTTTCAACACTGAATTACACACAAACCTCTATACTTACTTTCGCTTCTATGCTTCATTTTATTCTAAAAAGTACTGCATAAATGCTGAAATGTGGGGTCCTTTTAGATTAACAAACAATGCACATTAAGGGGAAAAAACATATGGTCGAAGCAAGTATATTCAAGCAAAATGTATCTATCCGGGCGGACTGGTTAATATTCAATTACAAGATGCTAAGTTTGCCCTACACACGCGATGAACCATCCCAAGCAACAGATTGGGTCATAGAATACATTACATAATTGTACAAAAATACCGGGAAAATAACATGTTTTGGGTACGTAATGTTCCCAGAAGAAATAAAAAAACTAAAGAGGGAGTGATTGAGAATAAAAATGGGTGATTTTTGATTATATTAAAAGCAAGGTATTTTAAGAAAGGGTGATACATGTTTTTATGTATTAACTTGAATTTACATCTTTGAAATAATAACAATTTAGTAAAATTGTTAAAATAAAATGATAACAGAATCAAGTTTACGCTTTTAAAGCGAAAGGAACAGTTCGCAAAAAGGTTTTCTTTTCTTTTTTTTTTTTTTTTTTTGCATTTCATTAGTGAACATAGCCATAAAATATAGTCACGTTTAATGGCTGCTTATTTTTCAGACATATTTTAATTCAAATTTCGTACAAAACACGTAAATAAATAAATAATAATAATTATTACTTTAAAAACATAACTTTCTAAACTCAACCCTAAATGACAGGACAGCTTCAAACCAGGCTAATAAATTCATTTTCAATGATTTTTTTAAAAAAAATATTAATTTTGGATAACTATGCAATTCTTTATGAGTTTTTCTATTTTTTTTTTTTTTTTTCGTTTCATACCAAAAAAACACAGTTAAACTATTTAAAACATTAGCGGGCAAATTTAAAAAAGAGAAAATGTAGTTCTAAGTTATACGGAATGTCCAAAAGGCAAGCTAATCTCTTAAAGACTACTATTTTGATTACTAAGTTTATAAAAGATAACAATAAAAAAATATATACATAATAATCAAAGTAGAAAGAGCAAAAAATGGTGAATATTGTCAACTTTTAAAACTTTTACGCTAAAGCGTGTGCGTGACAGCTACTCATTTTACTCGCCTAAAATTGATCCTGCACATGAATTATTCATAAAGAATTCAAAATACTATTCGTTGGACACTTCATATTGTGGTTAAAACATAATGACTGCTTTTTAAGAAAATATTCTTTAACACGTCACAGAAGACACATTTAGGAAATTTATTCACTATTCTACCAGAATCCAAATGAAGTTATTCTACTTGGCAATCTCACATGTGGAACAAACATCAGATACATATAAATTACAGCTGCAGAAGACTCCACAACATCGTTGGACGTTTCATTTTGTGGGCGAAACATAATGGAAAATTGAACATTGTTAAAGAAACTACGTGTGGGAGGAACACGGACCAAGCCAAGCATCAAAACTCCAAGAAGCTAATCATTAGACCTTCAAGCGGAACAGGCGGAAGTGTGGATCATGTCGCACAGGACCTAGCATTGTTCGTAGACCAAAGTAACGGCTACTAAACACACGATATCCAAGCCCCCAAAACTGGGATGACACATTGTAAGGAAAAGACATCTGTTGTTTGCTGTAGGCGAAAGTTCAGTTTTATAAAGTAAAATTGTTTCAGTTACAGAAATTTTTTTAAAGGATTTAATTGTGTCAGCTAGGCTCATGGGCGTAGGGGTCATCGTGGCACGTACAGAGCCGTTCCGGCAAAAGAGAGGCTAGGTGCAAAACCTTATGCACGATTTTTCCTTTTCAAACCAGTTGATTTTCTATTCCCATAACTCGATTAACTTTCGGAAAACACATACAAAAAAAAAAAAAAAAAAAAGAAAGAAAGAAACGCGCAGATATTTTAAATACGCAGGATAAGAATATCAAAAAAAAAAAAAAAGCTCCGTGCACTACTAAACAAGCGGGCTTTTTTGTACCACCAACATCGATTTTTTAAAAAAAAACTTTCTTTTATATCGAAATAAAACATGGAAGCAGAGGTATTGTTCAAGTTTTTCTTTTTTGGCGTGAAAACACTCCGTGAGTTTTTAGAGAAGCGAAATTTATATTGAAGGAGCGAAAACAGCAAAGACCAAAACAGATAGTGATCCTTTTTATATACTTCGACCTAATGAGTAACTAAAATTTGCAAAAAAAAAAAAAAGTGTACTGAACTGAACACTGATGCTAAAGTAAAATGTTGTAATTTTATAACATAGCAATTGAAAACTCGTTTGAAAGAAACATATCAGGTCCCAAAAACTGACAACCGATAATGACTCGATCCTTACTGGATAGTTACAATCATGTTTGGTATATGGGGTACCGATTACAGGCTTTTAATGTAGCTCTCATTAGAGATATCTGAGTGAGAAGCATTACCAGATTTTCCTCTACTAATTGCTCGTAGGTATGAGGCGTAGAAAACAAATAGTACGGGGGGGGGGGGCGATACGACTCTCACTTTATTGATAAGTGAGTAAAAATGCTTTTCTGAATATTCTTTTGCTACACAGAAAACATAAAAAAAAACAAACACAGCTGCAAAACAGAAAGCATTCAACAGTTTTTTGTGTTATGTTCTATTTTCACGTCTATTTACAAAAACAGCTTTCAGAAAACTGCCGACCAACAATTTGTCTTGTTAAACTGGAATTTTAACGACACAATTGCCAATTCCTCAGACATTTAAACAAACGTAAACAAAACTTTCTTCTTATTATATCAAAATTGATGACAAACAAGCATCGCACGCGATGACCTCTATAGAACATCCAACTCCAAAAGAGAAGAAAACCGGAACCTTTAAAGAAGAAAAGAAATTTAGGTCAGGGTGTATCCCAATTCATACTGATATTAAATATAGAACCGAAGACAGTTGCCCAACATGTTCGCTGAAAGCCCAGAGGCGTCATAGGTCTGGAATTGGCAAGAATGAATTTAACGACTTTGTCTGAAGGAGAATGAGATGATACTAGCTGGTTACGTCGGGTCAGAACGCTATCTCAAATCTTTTATGTCTCGGGAAAAATAGAATCTAATTTTCTGCTGCCATGATTTTTCGAATGGATCCTAGCTGCTTTGGTGACAAAAGACGATCATGAAATTGCGCAAGCAGAGGTGAATACTTTATTTCAATTAACATATTTACATACAGACGGAATTTAAAAAATGGATCAAACTTTTCAAGGCCATAAACAAACCGAAATTAGTCGGCAGGTCAAAACTATCTCCACTATTAAGCAGTATTCAAACCAAGGGAGACACTAGGAACATATAAATTTGTCTCTGACAAAAGAAGATTTGAATCATGTTTTTGATCTCCAAATTAAATTGTTTTAAATGGAGATTTAATGTTCTTTAACTCAAAGTCTACGTGAAAAATTGTTTCGGGTGTAGCCCCGGAGTAACGGTGAGCCTAAAACTAGAACCCTGGTAGTGGTGGTGTAAGAATACGGTATTTAGCCCGCCCGATTGTAGTGGCATATTTTACTGAAGCTAATAACAAAGTTAATTAAAAAAAAACTTATTTGAATCTAACAATGTTAAAACGCACATTTCAGAACGATCAATTTAAGAAAAAAAAAAAGAAAAGAAGAAGAGGGAAAGAGAGAGGAGGCGGTGCATTTAAAAACAAAACTGACCAGGGTCCGATGCAAGTAAATCGATCATGCACAACCGACGGCTTATTTAGACATATATAAGCAAAAATGACAGCATAAATTGCAAAAAAAGCTGAAGAGAAAAAATTAAAAACGTCAAATTTTTAGTTCTTTTTTTAAAGTAAAAAGTCCAACTATCGGAAACACGCATATTTAAGCAACAGGTAAAAATTTTCTTATTTGTTAAAATATGTCACATCGCAACACAACTCAATTTTTAAGTAATGCAGGATTAACATCCGTTCGTGGGCGATGGTGCACAGTTCTCGAATGCTACGACTACCCCTCCACTCAAAACATGAGATATAAAACCCTCACAAACCCTACCCTCCCCATTACCCCTTAGTAATAAGGTTGTTCTTTCAAGTAAGACAAACAAGCATTTTTTTGCAAAAAAATAAAACACACACACACACACACAAAACAAATAGATATGATTAAGAGTTTCAAACCAAAGAACTATCTTTACAACGCAGAAAAAAGTAAGCTTCTGGAAGCATTGGGAGCAATAGTTTAAAATTTATTGTATCTTAACAAAGTTAGAAATCCCTTAAAAAAGCAACTGGTCTTGAGGAACAGTAAGCATGAAGATATACTAGCCCGCCTTTATACGAACTGTACCTTACCTGAATTATGTTTGCTAAACTTTTTTCACATTTCATTTACATATTGTTTAATTTTCATTTAATCTGCATTTTACAGCTTGTCACAGTTAGCAACAAGCTTCTCCATATGTGGGGCAGGGGGGTGAGGGAGAGGCGCGAACGGCGAGCAAAGGAGGGGGCAGATTCTGTGGAGGCAGTTGACCCCTGAAAGTGCTTGAGAGATCTATCGGTCCCGTTACTGGCTCTTGCCAGGTTTAGGTTTTATTCACAAACTCATCTGTATTATTCATCACCTCATCATCATCCTTGTTTGTACCTAAGAACTGTAAATAAAAACCTTGTTATCCGCTATTGGCGTAATCGTATCTTCACTCACACGACTTCAGCAGCATTTAAACGGCCAGTTCCGCACTGCTAATTGGCTTTAACACGAAATTTAAACTATTAAATTCACGGTGCAAAAAAATAAAAAACAATAACTTTAAGGGGAAAAAACTGTAAAAGAAAAACATGTAGATATATATAATATATAATACGAAATGGATTAGTTGAAGGTGATTGACCACTGGTCCCACGGACTACTGAACTCTATTCCATAGTAACCTGAAGCCGTTTCAGTGGTCTCGGACCACCAATGATTTTGAACGCTGCTTAATGATATAGTTGTTTATCGAGTCAACCCGAAGAAAGGATGCAAAACAAGTTCTTTTTTTCTACAACTTGCAGAGAAAAGTGTGGTTTAAAATGAAGCATGTCGAATACTTTACGAAGGAAATTAATGTCACGACTCAACGATTCAATTTAATGTAAACAGGGGAAACGTAAAATAAATATCACTATGCAAATGGGTTTTTTTTCTACCTGAATGATAATTAGCTTTACTTATTTCGCCTCACTGATTCTGAAGCGTCTAGAAATGTGCTGCCATCAGATTGTCTGAAATATTTCAAGGTTAGTAACTAATTTTTCTTCGTTTATGTATTTGTTTATCTGGAAGAAATTATGAAATAGATTTAGATTATGGAAAAATTACAACAGGAAAAAAAAACACTAACAGCAGGAAACAATTTCCAATAAATATCAGATACTTTTTGTTGACTTATTTCTTAATTACAATTAAAAAAAAAGAAATTCAGTTAATCATAATTATTGAGTCACATCAACTGCTAACAGATTCAAATGAAACTGAAGAACGAAGACATGACCGATGAATATACAATGTCCGATTCATGACTGATACTTTAATTATTAAAGCAATAATACATCTTTCAAAGAAAGGGGAGGAAAAATTCTCCGATGTTTGACCCAAGGCGACCTTTCCCACCAGAATTTTCCCTCAAGCATTTTTTTGTCCTTCGAAACTTAGAACGCTTAAACTTATCGACTTTCGAGGTGTCAAAGAAGCAGAAATAAGCACATAAAAAATGGATAAAAGCATGTTTATTACTGCAATGTTGCACTATTATTATTTTTTTAATAAAAATTTAAATAGCCCAAAATGTATTTAAAAACTATATGTTGCATTATTTTTCGTTCTATAAACCATAAAAAACACAATACATATCGACAATTATAAGTGGCAAAAAAGGGGTAAATAACTGACGACTCCCCCCCCGTCCCCCCGGGCGTGCAATTATTTCTCAATCCATTTGATCAGATGTGAAATTTTTGAGCATACACTAGCATTTTATTCTGAAGGTTTTAAACTTTGGTTTTTAATAAAGATGTATTTTATTTCAATATAGGGAACCATCATGTATCATTCATTATATAAAGTACTAGCTGCGTAGCCCGGCGTTGCACGGGCTACCTCTGTATAAATGTACTATTCAACACAATTACCCAATATAAAAATACCACGCGCACTTTTATTATGTGTTCAGAAAAGTACCCATGTTGTACTAAACCATGACAAATCAAATTATTTATTTACATTAGAACTATATGCAACTATTAAAAAAAAGTTAGGCTCATTTGAAGCCAACGTATATGTGTGCTACATAAGGAAAAAAAGTTAAAAGAATAATTAAACACTACCCAATATAAAAATACTATGCAATTAAATTATGTGTTTAGTACCAATGATATAAAATAGTAAAAACGTTACAAAAATATAACGAATCATATTATTTACTTAGATTAGTAACTATCTTAAATCATTTAAAATAAAAGAAAAAAAGAAAAAGAAAAAGAAGAAGAAGAAGGTTTGACTCATTTGAAACCTACTTGCCTACCTATTACATAAAAAAAGTCAAAAGAATAAGAAAACAATACCCTATATAAATATACTATGGTTTTAAATTATGTGCTTAGGTAAGTACCTGAGGTACACTATAATAATAAAGTTACAAAGAACAACCACAAATGAAGAACAAATACTAACAATGCAGAAATAAGGAAGACAAAAGTTAATAGAAAAATCCTACAAAACAAATTATATACCTGAATATCAAAGAAAAACACGAAAACCATTTCGTGATCTGAGCCATGTGGCAAGAGGCAAGACTCTCGAGGCTAGAGCAATTGTCAACCAGCGCTCTCTACACAGTTTCTAAAAAAATAATTTTAACGAACGACATCGCTCGAGAAGAGTGGAAACTAATCCACATTAAAAGGCAAGAGCAACTGCTTGATTGTCAACCATTGAATGTAGAGGGCGCCTCCACAGTTGCAAAAGCTTAGCAATACTCTTTATGAGCTCCATCTCTCGAGTTGGAGGAAACTAATTCTTCTCGTAGAGTTTATTATTTTTTACATTATTATTTTTTGTTATAACAATAACTCCTATAGCCTAAAGCCTTCCTGGATAAATGGGCTATTCAACACAAAAAGAACTTTTCAAATCGAACCAATAGTTCCTGAGATTAACGCGTTCAAGCAAACAAACAAACAAAATCTACATCTTTATATTATTAATATTAGTATAGATTAACTTTCTAAAGAAATTTCTGTATTTGAAAATAACTGACTGTATTTGAAAATAAGGATTCGTTATGTATCATGTACTATAATGCACCCGCTTTTTAAAAAGAAATTTTGTGCTTAAAAAAAAGATTTGTACGTATTGGGGGAGTGACCGTACAGCCACACCTACAACATGAATAAATCTTTTTTTAAGCACAAAATTTCTCTTTAAAAAAAGGGTACATTATATTACATGATACATAACGGATCTTTATTTTCAAATACAGTAAACTCCAGATTATCCGCGGATTTTCACACTTCTGTTCTCATGTTTTTTATGGTGGTTTTGAGTATGTTATTGTTCATTTTCAGCAAAATATATTTTTTACGTTCAGTGTAATCGTTTTTAGGTATAATTTAAATGCATGTGTAAGTGTTGTTGATTTTTGTAGCATCGTGTACATTAATATTGCTTTTTCTATTTTTATGATTATCCGCGGTATTCGCTTATCCGCAGTTACCGTGACACCCCATTCCGCGGATAATCGGGAGTGTATGACGAAAATTAAATACTAAAGTTTAAAATTCCAGGAATAAAGTGCAAACGTATGCGTGAAAATGTCTACGTACCTCAACTGAGTATCATTTTTTTTTTGCACTGTACGTTATACGAGTATTTCATTTTGAACAAAGAAGTGAATTTAAGTGGGCAACATTAACATGCATGTTTTGGAAAAGGAAGATTTTAAATGCAACAGGAATCATGGGAGTTAAAAGTATTAGCAAAGCAGCGTCCATCCCCCTCCACTGCATACATAATGTTTCGGACGCATCTAAGGTGTCTGTTTTTATCAGTTGAAAAACTAGATTTTCCACAAAAATGGAGAAGTTTAATCTATTGTTTGAGAGGGAGTTGGGGGAGAGAAAAAAAAAAAAAATCTAATTACGTCTACGAAATTTATCAAGAAAAATCTTTGCGTAATTAACGTAAACATTCTGCAATATAGGAGTTTTTAGAGCTTTTAAGGATACGTTTGAGCAGCATATATTTTAATTTTTATCTTTTTTAATTAGATATAAATCTACTGCCTATTGTAAAAACTGACTTTCATCCCCTGATGCCGCCCGCTATAATTTCCTGCAGAGGGAGCAAAGGAAAACGGATGTCTTTTATCAAGGCAATTATACATTTCACAGTAAAGCTAAAGTTTTTCATTTCGACGATAGATTTAATTTTTCCACTTCAACTGTCGTAATAGATATTTTTTTTTTTTTTTTTTTGATGAAAAGTTTTAATCACTTGTACAACGACCCGGTACCGAGAGCCGTTTTAGCTTTTACAGTGCCCGCCTACAACGTTCTAAGTTGGACCTCCCACGTCGCCTCCATTCATTACAGGGATTAATCATACCCAGTATTTTTTTTATACTCAATGTTTAAACATCTAAACAAATCAGTAATCCGACAGGGTTAGTCCAATATTAGTTTGATTATTAATGAAGAGGTGGGGTTTAAAAAGTTTAATCAAAGGGAAATGAAGGTGGATTTTTCTTCTGCCCGTTAAAAATCAACACAAAATAGCTTAAACCCCCCCCCCCCCACCCAAAAACCCCACTAGAAACAAAATAGAGAAAATGAGTTTTTTACAAATCGGATTTATTCGATTTCAGTAGTAAAATAAAAGGAACTATTTCTCGGTAAGCCATTCAGAGTTGCTTTCGTTCACCCATCATTTACATTCTCATAATTTGTTTGAACTGCAAATAATTGATTTATGAAATACAAATAGTAGCAATAGCTTTCTTGTGTTATTTTTGTGGGTGCCCCAGAAAAAGAGCCATCTCTCGTAAACAAACTTTTTTCCTATTTTTGAAAAAAAAAAAAAAAAAAAAGCTAAAAAAAAAATTAAAACGGTTTCAGTATTTAAATAGGAATAATTCCAATCCCTGAATCCTGAATTTCATTTTATATTCAACGTTAATTTTTCCCTTGATCGTGATAGTTGTAAGTTACAAAAACAAAAGGTGCACCATACTCGATGCTTTTAACTCACGTTAAAAAAAACCCTATTTTGTCACATTTCTTAACTTGGCTAGCTCTTTTGTTTTAATCAATGCATTTAATAAGCAGGTATATACTACTGCCTTGGGTATGTGATAACAATTCATAATCACTAACAAAGCATATATTTAGCAGTGCAGAAGAAGAAGAATCTTAACACGTTGGGAGCGCATAAACTCTTGGAAGGACGGCAACAGGTTCACGTAGCGGGGCTGTCCTCTTGGGGGAGAACTTCAAATTTTCACAATTGAATATTTAAAAAACAATTTTTAAATTTGTTCCTCTTTATCTAGATGTTCTACATTAAAAATCTACATTAAAAATGGAGTGGAATTGGTAAGTTAGACAACAAAAATTTTTTCAGCCTGATGGTGGTAACCATTGTCATGAGGTCAGCATTGAACGTGTTAATATGCTACACAAAAATTGAATAGTAAAATAATAACAATAATCAAACTCTTTTCCATTTAAAATTACTCTGTTACAAATAAACGATTTCTATTCTTTACAAATAGACATAAAAAAAATAATTAAACAGAGAAGACGAAAAAATAATGCGAAGGAAAATTAATTGAATGAAGCAAATGAGACTGTTCCAATTTGCTATGTCGAAAACTTAGCTCATTGTTATCAACCCACCCTCAACCATCAAAGGTTGGCGACCGGGCTTTTAGCTGAGGAAAAACCTGTCTACCTTGAAAGGTCAAGAAAAGGTATTAAGAAATGTCCGATTATTTGCACAAAATATATCTGGTTTAATTGAGGAGAATTAAGAGATTCCGCAATTGCATTTCTAATGCTTCAGAACCTTCAAGACGATTTCAACGAAACTTATAAATTAAGCTGAACAAAACCGCTTGATTAGGATAAATCAATTACTAGTTTAGTAGAAATTTATGACGAATTGACATTGCAATTTAGTACAAACCAGGTTTGATTTTTTTTTGTGTATACAATTTGCACAAAAGGTAATCCTTTTAATTTTTCTTCTTTCTTCGAAGTTTAAATGACAATTTTATTGAATTTTCGGCATCAAACTGAAAGTCATGAATCTAACTCAACGGCAGGCAAACCATCGATCGCGATCGATCGGTTGATCTCCAACCCATTTTGAGTCGATCGCGGCAATATTTTGAAACTTTCTTTCTGTCAGAGTAGAATTAATGTATAGAACAAAATTAAGTTCGACCTTCAAACCACAAGTCATTTGACAATTTTCCAAACTTTTTATTGTTCCTGGAGCTCTAATTATAGTTACTATTTGATCAATTTAAAGACACGCAATATACTTGTGTGTGAAAACACTTTGGTGTGAGTTACATAACATTATGTTAGCAGTTTAAAACTGCGACTTAATAAGAATCTTTTTTGATGAGAGTAAACCTGTAATTTAAACGCAACATACAGTCCGTTTGTAAAAACCGGGAATAGCACTCCATAAATAAGAGAGTTCCAAAAATATCAGAGATGTTCAGGTTGAGGGCCATGTTGATTTTACATGGAATAATATGCTATTCAGAACAAAAATCCATATTTTCTAATACATGTGAAAAATTTTTTCTCTGTATCACCTGATCTTAAAATGAAACTCAAGGTGTAAGGGGATAACACAACGTGATTTTGTAAACTGTTTCAGAATTTAAAACTCGTCTTTGAGAAACATAAATTTTAAATTATTTTTCTTTATTTCATCGAGTTACACAACTTAAAAACAAAACCTATTTCAAGCTTGTACCTTTTTTAGTTACTGAGAAAATGACGATTAACTGTCTCAAACTATTGCATTTGTATTAAAAATTTCAATACTAGTTAATACTTAATAAATTTTTAATAAATAGAGAGAAATTGTTTAAAAATGATTTTTAAACATAAATAGGCTAAATCCGTTGCTATAACTAGTTTCATTAAGATCTATGAGGGTACATCCTAAACAGTGTGATGTTTGACATGGAATGAAGTGAAAGTATTTAGAATTTAGCAGTGGAAAAATTACATCTACTCTTGTTCTTGTTTCATATGTAAATATTTTTTGATCTTACTACCACAGTGCAAATAGGTATGCACTGACATTACTTTATATTCTTAATCTGGGTCAAAAAGATTCTAGAGATTTAGATCGTATGATTAGCTTGTCAAAAGACACAAAAAACTTGAGCTTTTAAATTTTAAATACTACAAATAAATAAATAAACGAACAAGCAAAAAATAATAATTACTATATTGTCACTTAATATAAACCTATGTCACCTAAGTCTTTGACAAAACTATCTTTTCATCTGAAATTTAATTAAAAAAGATATTTTAAAAAAAATTACTAGGCCTGCCATACTGCAATTCAAATTTATCATATGATGACAATCGTTACTAGTTTAGATATTTCATCAGCAAACCCTTGTTCACCAGCAGTTCTTGACACCCTATCACTTTGATGATAGTTTTCCTATCATCTTGATAGGGTTTGATAGTTGAAACTGGTATTATAACCTTGTTTTATCAAAAATTATTTTGATGTCAAAAACCTCCAACTCTGGTCATGAGAGGTTTTAAAGTTATTTCAATCTTTTTAGAAAAGACCTAAATGATTGAAAAGTAATGTGGTTAAATATCAACTTGCATCATTGAAAAAGAATCAAGCAACAGCTCATGAGTTTAAAAGAAATTGAAAATGTTGTCAGTACCGAGAACCACGTCAAAAAATTATTATTAATATTGCTTTATTTTTAGAAATTTGCTACACCAAAAAAACTTCATTTTATTTTTAACCTTAATTATATTTGCACTGTAGATCTTTATTAGGAATGAAGTTTATTGCTACAAACCAGTGGTTAGAAACTATGACATGTAGGTCACCCAGTGATCCAATGAAATTTTTTTTAGCAACTAGTGGTATCCAGCCAACACCCTGCAAAGCTGACATGAGTGGCCCTTTGTTTTGTTTAATATTGCGATACAAAAACCATGATTAGTCCAGAACAGTAGGTCCGCTTTGGAAAATTTTCTTAAAAATGCTGGCTTGTAGTTACTTACAGAGCAGATTTTACAGCATCGATTATTGGAATGATGTGCAAGAACTTGAAACAGTTCATATAGTTCTTGATAAAGTATACGTATCACAATAGTTATGTTTTTTGACATTATCAGCCCTGGATATTTTCAAAGTAAAAGAAATTGTAAGGATATACCAATAAACATCCAATTAAAGTATATGATTTCTTACAATACACACAGAGCTGAATTTAGGCATGGGCCACATGAGTCCAGACTCCGATTGGTAACTCTTAGAGGGCGGTAATTTTTTTAATTAAAAATCTGTTCAAATAAAAAACAACAACATTTTTTTGAAATATTTCTAACCATATCTTTGGAAAATATTATAATAAGAAAGATATTGTTTACTGAAGAAATAATAATCTGAAAAATTTTCTTTTACGAACCTCGTCAAAAACCGGTTCCTAAAGTTTAAATAGTAGTAAATTCTCCTCTTGTAAACTCTTTGGAGAGCACACCGACAGCAACACTGAACCAAGAGCGTATATATATATATATATAGGGAGAGACAGGAGGTGGGGAGGTTTTCGGTCTTTCCCAAAATAAAAAAAATTAAAACAATCAAAATTGGATTATGACCACCTTGGCGAGATTAAAGAGATCCTAAATTCTGCTTTAGGACCATTTGTCATGAAAAATCCCCAGGGGAGAGCTCTTAATTACCACACCCCTTCTCAAATGACACCAAAGATAACTAAAAATTGAAGCCCCTTTCTCTTCTTACCAAACATGACCAAAAGTTACGTTGTTGAAAAATGTCAGGGAGATTTCTTGAATCTTACCCATTAAGTTAACGTCACCAAAAATAGATTACAATTGTGATTTAACTTCAGTTTCAAAAAGTTTCTAGATCCTCAATTCCAATATAATTAAAGGTGCCCTAAAATTAACTTCTGTTTTGAAAACAATTGGAAGGGAGCTCAAACCACCACTTTCTTTTCATCAAACATTTAAAATTTTCGATCGAAATTTTGAAAATTTCTTTGTATCAGGGCCATGGCTAGCAAACCTCCCCCCCCCCTCCATCTCTTCCCCCTAATACCACAAGACACAACTACAAAGGTGTTCTTAAAACTTCAATGGCGAAAATTTGCCCGTTGACTTCCATTGTATCCTTATATCCTTACCTCTGTCCTTCTTCAGACCTAACAATAGTCATCTTAAGATTTATTTTAAGACTTGAAACTATTAGTGTTTATCCTTCTTTCACGGCAATTATTAGTACATGAAGACCTCATAACTAAACTTAACTTACGCTTCATGAACTCCCCACTTTTCGACCTTAAAAAAATAAATAAATAAAAATAGACATAGAAATTTGAAGGAAGATGAGTAGAAGGCCACTTTTATTGCTATATCCCACATCGGATAATTTTAAGATCTGGCACTAGAACCTCTTCTTCCCCATCTAACTACAGATTGAAAAAAAAAAAAAAGAGGGGGGGGATGACATTCTAAGCTTGATCATATTGGCACTCTTCAAATGTATTGATACAAATGCATGTTTAATTATGCGCAAAATGTCACTACAAGTTAAATTTACTGTCAACTGTGTGAGTGTAGTAGAGCTCTATAGCTATATATTAATGACTGCAATTATGGACCATTTGGGAAAAGTTTTCAAACCTATGGGCATAAGATACACTGCTCAAAACAATTAAAGGATATTGGGATTTTTGGTTGATTTTGCACCTATTGGCCATTTTGGTATATTGATACATTATCGACTACACGTAGTAAGCTATAAGAGATAAAAATTACATTAGTTTGTCAGAAAAAATGCTTTATTCAGCTTTGGTAAAAAAGGGAAAAAAAAAGGAAAAAAAAACACATTTTCTGAAAATGAGAAAAACAAATTAAAAAAAGGGGTTTCTTTTGAAGTAAACCACTTTTAGTATGAAGTATGGTTTCCCCGGACAGCTAGCAGTGTTAAACACCTCTGAGGCATGGACTCAATGAGGGTATTAATGTGGGGCTGGGGTATTCTGCCCCACTCCTTCTGAAGAGCACTTTCGAGTGCCTGGAAAGTTTCTGGAGGTGATAGGCGTCCAGCCACTCGTCTTCCTAGGATGTCCCAAACATGCTCTATTAGGTTCATATCCAGAGAAAACGCTGGCCATTCCATACGTACGATTTCTTCTTCAAAAAGAAAATCATTCACCAAGTTAGCACGATGTGGCCTGCAATTGTTGTCCATTAAAATGAAGTCATCTCCAATTGCTGCAGCGTAGGGGAAGACGATAGGTCTGAGAATCTCATCCCGATATCGATAACCAGTCAGAGTTCCATTTTGAAAGAGATATGGAGGTCGGTTTAACCATCAATGGAAATGCTGGCGTATACCATCACACCTCCACCACCAAATCTGACACTTTCCCGCACAAATGCTGGATTATTTCTTATGCCACAATCCTTCCAGATGAAAACCCACCTATTATCAGGATGAAGGAAAAAACAGTACTTAACAGAGAACAGGATATTGCACCACTCATTTCTTCGAAAAACTAACGTGCTCCGTTGCCCACTCTCTAAGGGCACGACGGTGACTTGCACTTAATCTGACGCACACCATTAGTCGACGGGCATACATGCCAACGGTGTGGAGTCAATTTCGGACAGTTTGTGTCGAAACACAGGTGCCAGTAGCCGAGCAAAGTTGTCGTTGCAGTTGAGTGGCACTCATATTTCGGTGTCTCCGAGCCGATAAAGCTAAAAAGCTATCTGCTATCAGGGGTCTGGCCAGAGGAAAATCGGGTCCGTTAACGGACCCTTCACAAAAATACGATCAAGCAAAACGGACCCTTCACAAAAATGCGATCAAGCAAAACGGACCCTTCACAAAATGCTGATCAAACAAACGTACATTTCACACATTATTCATTCAAAAGGCAAATCTGAAATCAAAATAATGCATAGCATATTTCTGTGTAAAAGCCCATAACTTTTGAGCCTTTTCTGAAGCTTAAGAAGGGAATCGCTTATCCGCTAACTTTGCCGAAAAAAAAAAAAAAAACAGTCGGCACTTCCTGCCTACCTTGCGATGCTCGGGCAAGCAAAAATCTTTAGTGCAAAATGTTGCACTTTTAGTTGGCTTCTTTTAAAGAAAATAACAACTTAAAAAAGGTAGTTGTTTTGCTTTAATGGTTCTGCTTGTTTATATCATATGCAAATCAAAGTGGCTTGCTGCGATGTTGCTGTTGTTATAGATTTCTCTGGAAGTGCAGAGTAAGGATTTTTCTCCCTGCTATGGACTTAAACATAAAATAAATAATAATAATAGCAATTACTAGCAGAATGAACTTAGAACTGCAAACAGATAGCTGGGGCTGGAGAAAAAATGGGATTACTTCTGGGGAATGCGATCAGCTATTTAAAATTAAAATTATTTCCATCTGATGTCTTTGGTCGGTGCGATGTTTTGACCTTATTTTGGCGGGCGGAAAATTATCTTTTTTTTAATTTCATTATTTTTTTTTAAATCCTTACAAGGGTGGTGTTTTAGTTATATTCAGGAATTAATGTATTTTGGCGTCTGTTAATATTGCAAGTCTGGTATTGTTTGTTTTGCTATGTTTCTCTACCGTATTTTTTCTCCGAATTTTTGGCGAATATGTCGGTGATTATTACTGACATTCATCATATAAACCTGATGAAATATAGCTCTTAAAATTTTTGACTTTAAAAAATTATTAAAAACCGTTTTTATATTTCTGATGCTTTCATTTTGAAAAAAAGCGATCTCTGCATCCGATATGAAAATCGAATTTTACTTACTTTTCAAGCTAATTACTCTTTATTAGGAATGAATTAGGATTGAAATTTTGCTTTATTTTTTGCTCAGATCATTATTTTAAAACTTTTAAAGCGAAATTAACTGTTCTTTTATGAGTTCAAATGTTAAACGATCGTTAAATTTTATTTTTGCATTAATTATGTTAACAGACATCAATACTATGTTTACCATTGACCTTTAAATGCAATTGTAAAAAAAATTCAACGAAAAAAATTATTTTATGTTCCGTTTTTATGCTTTTGATGTCACTTGAATGATCACTTTGAAAACTGCAATCTCTTTGCATCCGCTACAGGAATCGGACTTTTCGCATTTTTGATGTTTAATACACTCTCAGAAAAGTCGGGTCAATATACAGTACATTTTCCTTCATTTTTTGACGAAAAATTTCTATTTCCTTCAAAACGGAAACTTTCGCTCTTTGTTACCGATTCTCAATTCACGCATGCGCAGTTGACCTCGACATTCTTCGGCAGCCGGCGGGCGCGGCGCCAAGCAAGGCAAGACTAATAAGTAAGCTGACAACGGCTTTGTTGTGAAAGGAAAACATCATAATGAGATATGAGTAAGTACTTAATTTCAGAATTGTATTCTAAAAAAAT